>CAUYLG010012236.1:0-79955 GCA_963573385.1 Cacajao melanocephalus | reverse complement strand
ACAAAAATTAACTCAAGATGAATTAAAGACTTAAATGTAAGATCTAAAACCATAAAAGCCCTAGAAGAAAACTTAGGCAATACAATTCAGCACATAGGCATGGACAACATTCCTTTGAATTCAAATGTACCCTCATGAGTGGAAAGAAAAGAAAAATAATGGTATTAAAGCTTGGCCTTGAAAGTTGCCCATAATTTGGGAAGGTAGAGATCAGTGAGGATGGGTTATTGGGGGGGACCATGGCATACGCAACTGTGGAGAAATGGGTCTCTATGTTATTTTAGGTTAAGGGAGTAGAAAGTGCAGTTTAACTGGAGGAAAGCTTCAAATGTGGACATAGTAGTAAGACCAGTAAGGTAGATTGGAAAAATAAACTTAATTTTGTCTTTATTCTTAAAATTTCTATGAAAATAACACATATTATGTTTCTCAAAAGAACCGAATTTTGTTGAATTTGATCTGTTGGTGTGTAGGAGGGAAAAGACAGTGCATCTGTGGAATATTTTATTAGTACTGTCAATTTTCAATTACTAGTGATAATGGAAACAGAATTCATGTGGCTATCTGAGCTTCATAGATAACATCTAAAGCATTAATATTCAGAAATTTCTTCATCCTCTTAAGATTTAGTCTTTCACTTTATAACAAGTAGAAATAATGATTTGTGTTTCGTTTTGCTTTCTTTCTGATGAAAGGACTGAAAAGGATAGGTACGAACTGGCTAATCCATACATCCAATAATTATAAAGATTGATCACAATAATAAAAAGTCTTTGCCTTAGGTCATTTCACTATTCTTGTTTCTTATATTTATGTGTGATATTTGCTTTATCTTTATCTTTTGCTTTAGCTTTATCACTTAGACTTTGTGAGCCTCTTAGTACTAACACAGATTTTTAATTTAATTCTCCACACTACTATGCCTACAATTTAGTGAAGTTCCCACCAGTCATCTACAGTTCATACCTTGTAAGGTGACAAGCTTGTTCCCTCCCAGCCCTGACTAGGAGAGTAGTAAAGAATAGAGTGAATTTGGAATGAACATATAGACATAAGCAGGGCTATGTTCCGTAATTATCCCTTTGTTTTTGTCACTAGGATCTTTCTTTTCTCTTTTGAATGTATTACTCTAATGAGCTTTCAGTAAAGATAATGTTATATTAGTGACCTTCAATCTTCTGACAAGCCAGTCATCAAAAACAGATGGAAATAGCAAAATTAATAATCTTTCTTAAGGAATTAGATTCTTATTTTTGTTTCCTAAAAGGGCCAGCTCATTGAATTTGCTTAAAATTTGCACAGTAATTCTAGCTCAAGCATAATATGTGAATAAATAAAATACCAAAGATTTATGACTATACATTTTGTAGTTTTTATTTTCTAAAGCTTAATCATTCTTTCACATTACTAATCAAATACCTCATCATTATAGAAATTCTGGAAAGCCAAATGTTCAGGTCTGGTTTTTTAAATAAAACCTGTAGAAATTTTCTTTAGTGATGGAGCTTATATGTGAAGGTATTATGGAAAGTCATCCCCTCACCCCAGTCATTCTCGGTTCTAGATTTCCCAATGCCGGGATTATCAACTAGCTTCAGAGAGAACTGGTGAGGTTGGTTCGCCACTCAGCTAACATAGCCTGCTTCTGTTCATTCACCTAGCTTTTAAACTGTTAACATATAAGATTTGATTGTATCAGATTATTTCTATGTGGTGTAGAAACCAAACTGGGCAGAGTTTGAGCCAAATGCATCCAATATGCCTAATTACTCACGTCCAACTCATATGTGTTTGCCTCAGACTCACAAACTGCTTCCTAATATTGTCCTCCAAAACTCAGTGGCAAGTCTAGTTTCACAGTGAAACCACGGTTTAAGTACAATGACAATTGATATGGAGAAAAAAACAATTAGAGTAATTTTCCTTAAGAGGTGGCTGTATGTGAGTAAGGTATTTAAGGTTTCATGAACTCTACAATCAACCCACTGAGAAATAAGATAATAGAATACAGAAAAAAAGTTGATCAAACCAAAAGCTATTACTTTTAACATTTTGGCACAATTTCATCTGGTCTTTTTGTTTATGGATTTTTTTTTTTGGTCTATAATTAAAAGCACAAGGTATATGAGATTTTTTCTTACAGTACAGTTATAATGTAAAATACTTCATAAGCATAACTTTTGTTGTTGAGGAATAATTCAATGCATGATATAGTAAAATTTACTTACCCAGTCTCCCATTTCTGGACATTTATATTATTTCCTATTTTATTTTTGTATTGGAGCCCCAAAGACCACCCCAAGTTTGGTGATTCATTAGAGGGTCTCAGAGAACTTAGCATATGGTTGTAGTCATGGCTAAGATATATTACAGTGAAAAATTACAAAGTAAAATCAGCAAAGGGAAGATGTACAGGAATGAAATCCACAGGAAACCAGGAGCAAGACTCCAGTAGTCCTCTCCCAGTATAATCACAAAGGAGGCTCTTAATTTCTCCAGCAACAAATCATGACAACATGTGGGAAGTGTTATATACCTGGGACGCTTGTTAAAAACTTAGTACCCAAGATTTTTATTGGAGCCTAGTCACATAGGCGTACTCTGCCAAGCATGTATCAACATTCTAGATTTCTGGAAGGAAAGCAGATATTCAGCAAAAACCATGTTGCTTGCACAATTGGTCTGGATATAGTGAGACACCCTTGTAATTTATGGAAAGTTTCATATCAGGAATTGTTTACCTGCTGAGTTCTAACATATCAACCAAAGATTAATTTTACAAGCAGATCTTGCTAAGAACAGCAGTCTCAAGCTTGCTATATTAAGTGTTTTCTGCATAATTATTATAAATAATGCTATAATAAACAATTTTGTTAATCTTTAGTCATAGTTGAGATAATTTCCTTATGAAAGACTCTTAGAAATTGGTGTTACAAAAAAATGTGAACTTTTAAAAGACTTTTATTACTGACAATTACTTTCCTAAAAGTCTTTTCAAATTTTCATTTTCATCAGGGATATATGAGTTCAGGCATCAAAGCCTTGGCTAAAATAGGTAAGGTACATATGATTCATACATCAATATGTAATAAACTTGGAATAATTATTTTTGTAAAACAAATTGAATTATATGAGAGGAACAAAAAACTACTTAATTGTTGCTTCCTTTTCAGGTAGAACACTAAGAAAATGCTTAATGATCACTCTTAAATGATCACTCAGTGTCCACTTTTCCCTAGGACCTCTGTCTTTCTTGCTTAGAAACCTATACTTCACTGTTATCTGTAAAGCATGTATCATGTAGTTCACCATAACAATCATTTGTACTACAAAATTAGTGCATATCCTGTTTCAGGAGCTGTGGTTATGCAGGCAGCAAAACATTACCTGGGACACAGTCCCCATCCTGCTGGTGTTTGCAGCCCATTACCCGCAACAGCTACATTTGGCAGGGTGCTTCCTGACAAAGATGACAAGTGTGCTGCCATCCAAGAGGCTTTTTCAAATTACAAAGTCAGATAGTAGCTCCTACATTGCAGAAGTAAATCTCTGATAGACTTGGTGTCAGGATCCCTGATTTTTGTAATCAAGAGTCTTCACTTTGTAAGCCTAAGATCAAAGTTTTCTAAAGCTACTATGACACAACAGGCTGTGTCTTTCCCTTCCTGGGAAGGTAATATGAGTTTTGACTGTTATCTAAAGATATTGTAGTTCACACCCTTTGCCTCCCACCACACCCACCCCCTGAAAGGTGCCATTGAGGGCATATTTAAAGGAAACATTCCTTTTTGTATGTATCTTTATTAAAGGAAGTTTAAACAAATTGTATTTTCTCCTTTGCAAATACAAAATGTTCTCTTTAGAAAGAGTGAAATTTAGTCTCAATCTAATGCCTCCTTAGAGGCAAATATTTCTAAAGTTTGTGTTGCTTTCTCCACACCTTGCTTTTATCATAATTTTAACATAATTTTTGCCTATTTTTACCTAAAGTTATATAGACTTATTTTTAATGTGTTTTCTCTAAAATTGCCATGAGTTATGATTAATTGCAAAACATTTGGAAAATACAGAACATTATCATGACAGTTATATAGTATTCTGCTACTCAAAGACAATTGCTGCTAATTTTTTTTCTCTTAGTTAAGTCATCCAGCTTTATAGGAACACCCAGAGGCTGTTCCTATGATATAATGAAGAACTTTGTGAAGGGCAAGGTCGTGATTCAGGTGATTCAGTTTGAGTTGCTAAAAAGGAGAAAACTCATATTTAAGTTGTGAGAAAATAAAAATTGCCATTATATTGGGCCTCTAGGTACATGTTCCAAACCAAATAAAATGTTTAGTCTTTGTAAGTGCACAGCAGAACAAACTGGTTACTGTTTCTTTGGATAATCATAGAACAGGATTCAATTTGAAAGCTCATTTCAAATTGTGAGTGAGTTCAAGTTCATACCGTAGGGGAAAAAAATGGTTTGGTTCCTGAAAAAGTAGAATATGTAGAATAGAAACTGTGAGGTAAAGCCAGGCAGGACCACACTTTAAGACCAAGCTATAGGATCCATGTAACTACACCTGATCGTATGAGAAGTGCGTTTATTGGTGAGGGGAATAACTGGGGGTTCTCTTATACTGTGGTTTCTAAATTCTTTTATTGATTCATGTCTTGGTCTTCAGTTAAGTGTTTTCTCAGCAGATTTTCAGAGCCTTGGTATATTTGAGAATGATTTTTTTTTCTGGCCTTTATACATTGAAGACAATTTTGTTATAAAATTTATTTAACTTTTCACTTTCCTGAAAATTCTATTGGCGGTATATTATTTATTGATTATTTTGCTGTTTTGCTCTTATTTGAGAATAAGCTGGAGTTTATACATTTGTAGATGTTTTTCTTCTTGAATATGTATGAAATTTTCTTTATTCTTATTATTCAAATTTTCTTTACTCCTGTAATTTTGCAGATTATACTTGTATGCAAGTCTCTAAAGTTTTCCTAAAATGCAATAAACTCCAATTGTCACATGATTCAAATCTTTTGTTTAGCTCAGGAAATCATTACATAGTATGTTTTCTTCATTTCTGATTGTTCTAGTTTCATCTTCAGTAATGTGTATGGTTCCTTTGATGGATATTTATTTTTTGTGCTCTTTAATCTATAATCTTCTCTCTCATAATTCTCATCTTTGGATGCTTTTCTTCTGCATTCTAGGAGTGCTTGCCAAATCCAGTCATTTGATATTCTGTGCTGTCACTTATATTCCTACTAACTCTGAAGTATGTTTTTATTCCGCCATTACATTTTTGGTTTCTTTGTATTTCTTGCCTTTTAAAAATGCTACTTTTCATTTTTATTTGATTTACAATTATTATTATTAAACTCTTAGTTTTTTTCTCATTGTTTTGGCCTCTATTTCAAAGAGTTGGCTTATTATAATATAGTGAGAATGGCAAGCAATTTTCTAAAATTTTCTCCTGGGTCTAGCTGAATATTTTTAGACTTAAACACTTTTACTGAATTTTTAGAATTGTAGACTGTGTTAGTTTCACTTTGGCTGCTGTAACAAATTACTGCAAACCTGGTAACTTGAAACAATCCCCAATTTTTTCTTATATTTGTAGAGGCTATAAGTTTGAAATCAATTTCATTGAATTAAGTCAAGTTGTCTTCAGGACTAGTTCCTTCTAGAGACCCTAGGGAAGAATCTGTTTCTGTGCCTTTTCCAGATTGTGAAGGCTACTTGCATTCCTTGGCTCACGATCCCTTTTTTCACATCATTCCATTCTATTTTCTGCCTCATTACATTTCCTCTTTTGTAGTAAAATCTCCCTCTGACTCTCTTGTAAGGACGCTTGTGATTCCATGTGGGGCCCACCAGGACAGTCCTGGATAATTTCCCTTCCCATTTCAGAATCCTTAATTTAATCACAGTTGAAAAGTCTTTTTTTGCCATATAAGCTAACATTTATAGGTTCCAGGGATTAGGACATGGGTATCTTTCTGACTGGTCTACCACAAAGGCCTTTTCCCTGTGTGAGTCACAGGTAAGCTTCAAGACAGACATGGGCTCATACAACCTCTTACCCACTATCTGAACTTGAGCAAGTGACTTAATGTGTTTTCTCTTCTGTCAAATGGAACATCTGCCTCATAGTGTTATTCTGCAGCATAGTGCAGGTAATGTGTGTAAATTGTTTAGTAATTTGAGCCTTCAATAAGTGTTAACAAGCATTACCATGATTAATGTAGGCCCTAGTTTATTTACTTTGTCCCAGATAAGGAGAAATTGATCTATGCAGTGAGTGATTACAAATAGAAATAATGTGTGGATTTTTCTCAGGGATGAGAAAAATCTAGTTCTATAGTTGATGATCAGGTGTCAATGCCTGGTTCTCTACCTAATTCCCAGTAACTTGCAGAGACATCTGTCTCAAACAATTGAGCTCTGCTGAGGTGGAGATTTTCCTGTTCCACACCTTCATTATTATTTTTAGCGATGTAGCTCATGAAAAATTACAATCTCCATTATACATTGTTATTAATACCTGCCAGCCCAAGCCTCTGCACAGAACTCTTTCCTTACAATCAGACTGTATCAAACACTGCTGCCAGAGCCAGGGCTACTTTCTTTGCTAGTTGTCTTGGAGCTGTAGTGTCTAAGTGGATTGTGGTAGATGAAGGTAGGAAAAGGGAATCAGTTATTTGAAAGCAGCACCTACATTGTAGAGAAACATTTTTTGTTCTTTTTTTTCTGCATTTTTTTCCTTAGAATTTATTAAGCATCTTTCTACCATCTTTCAGATTAGGATGGGGTGAGTGTATTATTATCTAAAAGTCACTAATTACTTTCTTCAATTCTCTTCCATTATCCTAATTAAATTTTCTTCTCAATTGCAAATTGGTAAATGCTTAGATTTATTTTTTGTGACCTTGAGATTTTCATCTTCTCCTTTATCATTATAGTATTTCAGTCAGGTTGTAAAGGGGCTGCCTCACAGATGAAGGTAACGAACCATATTGAACCAGAAGTCATTTTTTTAAAACATTTTTATCCACTATTAGCTTAAAAGTATCTACCAAACTTGTTCAAATACAAATATTTGGCAATTCAGAAAGATGTTATGCAACAGTGATGCTACTGTTCTGTATCACATTCTTTTCTAATCAGAATGAAGTTCCCATACATTTTCTAACCCACCTTAAGCTTGTTTGTTTCTTATTATTTGCTGTCTATCTACAAACCTCTGGTCCCATCAGATAGCCGAAAAACGATTAGAAGTATATCTTATTTGCTGTCTCAGCATATGTATTAGTCACAGTTCTCTAGAGGGACAGAACTAATGGAATATATATATATATATATATATGTATATATATACACACACACACTCATAAATATATATGAGTTTACTAAGTATTAACTTACACGATCACAAAATCACACAAAGGTCCCACAATAGGGCATCTGCAGGCTGAGGAGCAAGGAGAGCCATTCCAGCTTCCAAAACTGAAGAACTCGGAGTCTGATGTTCCAGGGCAGGAAGCGTCCAGCACAGCAGAAAGATGTAGGCCAGGAGGCTAAGCCAGTCTCTCTTTTCATACTTTTTTGCCTGCTTATATTCTAGCTGCACTGGTAGCCGATTAGATTGTACCCACCCAGGTTAAGGGTAGGTCTGCCTTTCTCATTCCACTGACTTAAATGCTAATCTTTTTTGGCAACGCCCTCACAGACACACCCAACACAAATACTTTGTATCCTTCAATGCAATCAAGTTGACACTCAGTATTAACACAAGAAGTGTTAAACACAAAGTATTTTAAACAGAACATACTACAAAAAGAACTATCCATATATCTTTGAAATGTTATAACATAAATTGGTATCCATGATTATTAACTGGCATTCACTAGATATACATAATTTAGTCTATCGAATCTTTCAGGACTCAGAACATGATACCCCAAAAATGTGAGGCCTTGGCATGCTGAGTATTTTGGGCTGCAAGGATTGGGAGGACAGTAGAATCAGGAAACCCTCTATGAATTTTTCTCCCTAGAAGCTGGACATAGAAACTAGAATTCCTCTCCTCCAAAGCTAGCCATAAAACCCAGGAAATTCACCCCCTGACTTCCTCCCTTCCCTCCTGAAAACTCTCTTGTGACAAATGTCCTGCCCCATGCCTAGAAGCCAAGAAGAATCTGAAGAAATAGGCCTTGCTGAGGTTCCCCTAGTTTTCTATCATAAAGTCATACTCCATGTTTGTCCAATCATACTTCTACGTGACTGTCCATTCTTCAGAAAAAAATTTTTCCTGAGTCTTTGGGTCTTCTTTTCTGAAGCCTCCCATGTTACACAAAACTTTGATAAATAAGCTTCTTATACTTTTCTCTTGTTAATCAGTCTTTGATATAGGGATATTACCTCCATGAACTTCCAATGAGGAAAATATATTACTTTTACTCCCCTACAAATCTTCATTTTTATCAAATCCTTTTTGAAACAGCTTATTATAAGCAAACAAAAGAATGTAGTTTAATTTTAGAATATATGCCTTGTTAATTTTGTACTATAATTTCAACACATATGAATTGATTTAAATGAACATTTCAGTCATTAATTCTAAAATTTAAACTAATGTAACAGATGGAATTCAGCCACCCAAGCAGGCTTCTGGGGTTTGATTATTCAAATGATTAAGATGCTATTTGTCAACTCTAGTTTACCACCCCTTTTAATTATATAGATAATCAAACTAAGAACTGCTAATTCTGTCTCCTAACTATTAATTGTTTGTAATTACCTACAGATTAAAACTGCACGTGCAATTAACTCAAAGAATTAATTGATACAAGAGAATTGATAGAAGGGAAACAGAACGAGTTTGGCATAAAAGAGGCTCTAGGGACACAGGATCACTAAACCCAGTAATGTCTTTGGTTTCATCATATCCTAATAAAGATACATTTTCATTTGAACTTCCTTCTACTCTGTGGAAGGCAGATGTACATATTGTTTCTTAAGAGCCTATAGTTTCTAAGTTGACTAAAACAGTGTATTTTTAAACTCTGAACTGCTATTGCTTTTGGGTGTTTTGCTGAAATGTAGGTCAATTGAACAAATGTATTCACTTGCAATATGAAGATAATATTTATCACTACAAAAATTATAGCTGTAGGGAACGTCTTAACTACCTAAGAACTTTTCTTTCCTTCCTTTTTCTTTCCCTTGTTTCTTTTCTCATTCCCTGACATTATCACCTGTGGTATACGATCTTTTCAATTTTCTGTAATTTGTATAATTTAAGCTTCTAAAATAACAACTGCTTATCATGTTTTGGAAATGTCTCTCACCTCTGTAAATAATTGGCTAATTGTTAACTACATAAATTTGAATAAAAACAGAAAATAAAATTGAAAAATGATTACCATTATAAACATCAAGATGATGCTAGAAAGTGAGGGGAGATGGTCTGGTGAAAAATATCTAAAAACCAGAATTAAAAAAACCAATTTTTAAGGGTTTTCTTTTCCTTCCTGTATTTATTTCAGTTGAATTCTATGGGACCTTTGACTCTTACAGTTTTGTTGGTTAGCCTTGTAGTCAATGCCAAATTTGGTTCTAATCCAGGAACACACACACACTCACACACACGGGGCACACCATTATACAGTTTTATGACATATACAAACCAAGTGAAAGACTTTTAAGTCTAGATATGCAAATTAGACATGCAGAAAGGCAGCATACTAACATGAATTAATATTTTTTTTGATGATAGTCTAAAATACTGAAGAAACGCAAAGTCAGAAAGGTATCAGTATGAGTACTTATTTAACAAATTTTTTTTATATTCAAGGATTGCTACTTTTTAACTCCTTGTTAAACTGATGTGACCATTTTGGTTTCTTTCTAAATCTTGTTCTTGTTACTGCATTTTCCTCAGATTTGTTTACAATATTTTGTTCTGTCCTGCTGACTGATAACTGGGATTACTGACAAGATTTCTTTTCCACTTATCAGTATACAGTCTGCTCTTGTGCATATGTGTACACACACACACACACACACTCACTTGGGATTCAGAGCTATTATTTCTCTGTGGCATTATGTGTGAAGATTGTTGACTTCAGGAAGGGTTTGTGAAGATTTAGTCTGATTAATGACTTTGGTCTTCATCAAACTATTAGCTTATAACTTTCCACTGACTTTGTGGAATAAACTGGAATTTGTTGCATGTCACCTTCTGTGCCTGGCTTCTAAGGAGGAGTGATTAGCATATATCAGTGTGTGAATGATTACCTTGAGGATTTTAGTGGAGGCTTTACTGCTTCCTGAAGTGGAAAAGTTATAGCTATATTTTCTAGAATGATACTTATGTACTGGGAGAAAATAATGCATCGTGTTTTCAACTCTGTGAATCTGTTTTGTGAGTAAACAAGATAAAATATTTGAAAATGCTCTCGAGTCTAATGGAAAAATAAGTTATATAGGTTTTAGTTTTATATTGAGTTGGGCTCTTCAGTGATCAAGAAGATATCCTCTTTGCCTATAAGATTTAACCTCTTCAGACCAATTATTATTATTTTTAATTACAGAGGAATTTATTTATTTTTATTTTTTAAATTGGCACATAATAATTCTACACATTTATGGAGGTACAGAGTGGAGTTTTTATACATATAATGCCTAGTGTTCAGATCAGAGTAGTTAACATATTCATCATCTCAGACATTTGTCATTTCTTCATGTTGGGAATGTTCAATATCCTCCTTCTTATTCACCAGTTTTTACATAGCTACCTTGTTCACATTGCTAATGAATCAGAAACACAGAGCAGTTCCAAGTAAGTATAATCCTTGCCTTGGAAGAGTTTAGATATTCAAAAAGGAGCTTGGAAAGAGAAGCACAATTATATAAAATATTTATGAGATATCACTTACTGTATGTAGTAGTGCATTAAGAAGAGTGAGTAGGCCAGGAATAGTGCTGATGAATTGGAGAATACTTTGAATTAGTTAAGAGGGCATTATAAGAAATGTAAGGGTGTACACGTATTAATAACTCTTGTGTTACTCTTTTATACTCCCTTGGCCTTATAAAGCTGCCTAATGAAAGTATAAAGGGCATGGCCTTTCCCTTGTTATCTTCTTCTTAGATACTAAAATGCTCAGATTCTCTATAAGTTACTCATTATTGGCATTTGCCTCCGTTAAAGAATTTCACAGATTCACATTGAATTGTGATTGAAATATGATTGTGTTGCCTCTTCTAGAGATTTTGCCTTTTTGAAAGAGGTCACAGACTCTCAACTGAAATGGAAGAAATAGATATAAAATTAAAATGAGGTAGAATGTGTATGTACTGATTAGGATAATCTCTGAGATAACATTACCTTTTCATTATTTTATGTTACTTCATTGCCTCCCCATAGACCACTCAACTTTATGATCTTGTAAATAAATTGAAGCAATGAAGTGAATTTATTACTTTTGAGTTTTCTATAAATTTATATAAAACTAAGCAGTCCATGGATGACTTTATTAAATTGAAAGTTTCAGGAAAGAGTATGTATATATACACACACACACATATATACACATATACACATATATACACATTATCACCTATACACATACATGTGTGTGTGTTTATATATATAGATATGAAGGCAAATTGGAAATATGACAATAGTTTGATACATTTGGATGACAGGATTAAACTGAATTTTCTTCTTTTTAAATGATTAATATCTCTGAGAAATAAATAGACAAATAAACCCTAAATCTCCTTTCCATGATTAAAGAAAAAAGGTTCCGGTAGAAATCTTGTGTACCAACTGTCGTGAGACAGAAGAAATATGGAGTGATGCTGGCTCACCTTTTGTGCTTTCGACCTATTTACCTTAAACACTTTTAATAATTTACTTGGCAGTTTCAAAACTTGTGCTTATAATAATACTGAATTTTAAAGTAGGTAACACAGAGAGGTTTTTCCTTTCATTTTTATAAGTGCTATTTGCAAATATGATTTTGCTTTAAGACTCCTTTAAAAAAAGAAGTTGATGTTCTTCAGGAGGACACAGTGAAGACAATGAACCTATTAGTTTTCTGATGGGCATACTATGCAATAAAAACATGAGAGCCTTACCTTATGAAGGAGCCAATTAATTGAAGCCTGTCTCTATTCAATCCTATCACTTCTTCATTTCTCTCTGATTAGATGACAAGATGTGATTTTAGTACAGAATAGTGAGCCCATAAAGATGATTTGCTCTACTCTTTGCAACATTAAGCAATCTAATCAGTGTGTACTTTTCCTGGATAAATATTGTTTAATCTACATTGATATTTCTAACAGACAAAATGTTCTATGACTGGAGAGGATTTGTGCCGACAAGGTCTTCCCGTTTGGCTTGTGACTCCGGTCGAGTTAGTTTCTCTCAATCATCATCAATATTTCGGGATTATTATAATGTAAGTATTTATAAAACTATATGTAGAGGTGAATTACCATTTTTCCAGTAAATTATTGGGTTAATTTTAATGAAAGCACTTGAGATTTTACTATGGACCTATTTCAGTCCTAAGATAGTTCTCCACTGAGATTCATTTTTTCTGAAGCAATTATTTAGTTCTGTTCTTTTGTTTTGCTTAAATTGTGCCGATCACCCTAACCCACAATATGCGTGTCATTTTTTTATTTGAAGAGCATTAGTCAAATTGATCGTCACATGGTTTGTCCCAAATGTGTTAGTACATCAGCTATTTTTGTAATGGCACATAGACTATCAAGAAAACATAATGAAGGCCAGAGGAGAATGTAGACATCTGTTAAAGGCATGATAATGGAAGGATTAAAAAAGCCAAGGGCAGTTTTATGGTCACATGTTGATGGTTTTCTGAATGAAGACTCTAATCCAGGGCATGACAACCTGTGATCTAAAAGTAGAGTTGGTACTTTAAATTCATCTGTTTGTTAAAGCAAGTCCTAATACATACACGTGAATAGTAGAAGAAACTCATATTATTCAGACATCTTGAGCTACAATTTCTTAAAAGGCCACATAATGCTATTTTACAACATTGTATTTCTTAGTGTCTGTAAATATGTCTGGGTTTCTTGCGCCTCCCACATGTTCTGTTCTGTGTGTGAATATGTCTTCATGTAATGGTGTGATCTCAGCTCATTGCAACCTCTACCTTCCGGGTTCAAGTGATCCTCATGCCTCAGCCTTCCAAGTAACTGGGATCACAAATGCCTGCCACCACACCTGGCTAATTTTTGTATTTTTAGTAGAGACAGAGTTTCACCCTGTTGGATAGGCTGGTCTTGAACTCCTAACCTCAGGTCATCTGCTCACCTCGGCTTCCCAAAGTGCTGGGATTACAGGTGAGAGCTACTGTGCCTGGCCACATTGTCTTTCTTCTGTACTAATGCATCCCTGGAGTCATATTGGATTAGGACCCTACCCTTATGACCTCATTTAATCTTAATTACCTTCTTCAAGGCCTTATCTCCAAATAAAGTTACAGTGGATGTTAGAACTTCTACATATGAATTTTAAGGGGACACAATTTAGTCCATAACATCATTAGACAACTGAAATATATTTTACAAAATTATTTTTTCTATCTGTTGAATAGTTCTTAATCTGTCATTTTAAATAACATTGAATTTTTATATTTTTTCTGTAAACCAAAACTTTTAAGTTATTAATATATTATATTTAGCATATGTTGCCAAATTCTTTGTGAGTCAGAATTTACTAAAACTTATTTTTTTAATTTTAATTTTTAAAATTTTGTTATGTTTGTTTTTATAGATTTAGAAATAGTGCAATTGTTTTACATGGATAGTTACATTGTGCTGAAGTTTAGGCTTTCAGTGTAGGTGTCACCTGAATAATGTACACTGGACCCAATAGATAGTATTTCATCCCTCACCCTTTTCCCATCCTCCCACCTATTAGCATCTTCAGTGTCATTGGATGACCATCAGTACCCATAGTATAGGTCCCACTTATGAGTGAGAACCTGTGGTTTTTTGACTTCCTGCTTCTGAGTCATTTCGCTTAGGATAATGGCCTCCAGTTTCATCTATGTTGCTACAGAATACATGATTTTATTCTTTTTTGTGACTGAGTAGTATTCCATGCTGTGCGCGCACGCACACACACACACACACACACCACATTTTTAATCCAATCATCTATTGATGGACATTTAGGTTTATTCCATGACTTTGTTATTGTAAATAGTGCTGCCATAAACATAAGGAATGTGGGTATCTTTTTAGATATAATGATTTCTTTTTGTTTGGGTAGATACCCAGCAGTTGGATTGCTGAACTGAAGGGCAGTTCTATTTTTAGTTTTGAGAAATCTCCAGACTGTTTCCATAGAAGGTGTACTAACTGTATAAGCGTTCCTTTTTCTCTGCATCCTCACCAACATCTATAGTTTTTCGACATTTTAGTAGCCATTCTGATGTGTAAGATGGTGTCTCATTGTGATTTTAACTT
Source organism: Cacajao melanocephalus (assembly GCA_963573385.1). Taxonomy (NCBI): domain Eukaryota; kingdom Metazoa; phylum Chordata; class Mammalia; order Primates; family Pitheciidae; genus Cacajao; species Cacajao melanocephalus. The sequence goes on along the minus strand of CAUYLG010012236.1, from coordinate 65,440 downwards.
GCATTTCTCTGGTGATTAGTGATGTGGAGCATTTTTTCATATGTTTGTTGGCTGCTTGTGTGTCTTCTTTTGAAAAATGTCTGCTCATGGCCTTTGCCCACGTCTTAATGGGGTCATTTGTTTTTTTCTTGTTGTTTGTATTTCTAATGGATTCTGGATATTAACCTTTTGTGAGATGCGTGTTTGCAAGTATTTTCTCCGATTCTATAGGTTGTCTGCTTACTCTTTTAATTATTTCTTATCTTGTGCAGCAGCTTTTCAGTTTAATGAGGTCTTACTTGTCCATTTCTGTTTTCATTGCATTTCCTTTTAACGGCTTATCTGTAAATTCTTTGCCTAGCCCAATGTCTAGAAGAGTTTTCCTAGGTTTTCTTCTAGGATTTTTATGGTCTTGCATTTAAGTCTTTAATATATCTTGAGTTAATTTTTGTATGTAGTGAGAGACAGGAGTCCAGTTTTATTCTTCTGCATATGGCTCTCCAATTTTACCAGTACCATTTCTTGAGAAGGGTGTCCTTTCCCCATTGTATTTTTTAATTGACTTTGTCAAAGATCGCTTGGTTATAATAATGTAACTTTATTTCTGGGTTATTTATTCTGTTCCATTGATGTGTGTGTTTATTTTTGAACCAATACTATGATGTTTTGATTACTATAGCATTGTATAATTTGAAGTCAGGTGATATGATACCTCTAGCTTTATCAGTTTTGCTTAGGATTACTTTGGCTGTTCAGGCTCTTCTTTGCTTCCATATAAATTTTAGGATTATTTTTTCTAATACTGTGAAGAATGACATTGGTAATTTTATAAGAATTGTATTAAATCTATAAAGTGCCTTGGGCAGTATGGTCATTTAAATTATTTTTACCCTTCCAATTCATGATACTGGGATGTTTTTCCATTTGTTTTTGCTATCTATGATATCTTTCATCAGTGTTTTTTAGTTTTCCTTGTAGAGATCTTTCACTCTCTGGCTTAAATGTATTCCTTAGTGTGTGTATGTGTGTGTGTGTGTGTGTGTGTGTGTGTGTGTGTGTGTTTTACTGTAGCTATTATAATTGAAATTGAATTATTGATTTTGTTTCCAGCTTGATCATTATTGGTATATTCAAATGCTGCTAATTTTTGTACATTGGTTTTGTATCCTGAAACTTAACTGAATTCATTTATCTGTTTCTAATAGTTTTTTCATTAGAAACTTTAGGTGTTTATAAAGCAAAAGTTTGAGGTATACTGGAGTGGACACCAGGTGACCAATAAAGTGGCATTTTGTACCCGTCCAATTAGAGGTAATAAAAGTAAAAATATCCTACCCTTGTGTATCAACTACATGGGTGGGGGTGTATCTGAATGAATATGAGAGAATGATATTCAAGCACTCAAATTTGTTTTTTGCTGCTCACTTCATTTTCAGTTTTCACCACTGGAAGTATAAATAGATGCTTTTAGTAAGGATTTCCCTTTTGTTTATACTTTAAAATACCAGTGCTTATAACAGGAATCAAACACCAAGTTCTTTTTTTTTTCTTTTTTTTTTTACGTTGCAGGATATATGTGCAGAACGTGTAGGTTTGTTACATAGGTATACATGTGCCATGATGGTTTGCTGTACCTATCAACCCGGTATTTAGGTTTGGGTTTGTTGCATAGGTATATGTGTGCCATAGTGGTTTGCTGCACTTATCAACCTGCTACCTAGGTTTGGGTTTGTTACACAGTTATATGTGTGTCATGGTGGTTTGCTGCACCTATCCACCCACACCTAGGTTTTAAGCCCTGCATGCATTAGCTATTTGTCCTTGTGTTCTCCCTCCCCTCCCCATTCCCCACCACCTCCTGACATGCCCTGTGTATGTTGTTCCCCTCCCTGTCTCCAAGTTCTAAATAGTCTTTTTTCATTTTAAATAATGAAAATAATTAAAAATTATTGTTTATAAATTTATATTTTGTAAAATATACATAACATAAATTTTACCATTTTTAAGTTTATAGTTTAGTGGCATTCATCACAGTCACATTGCTGTGTAACCATAATCACTTTCCATCTCCAGGGCTTTTTTATCTTCCCAAAATGAAACTCTTCATTATTAAATACTAATTGTCTGTTTGTCCTTGCCTTGATGCCCTGGAAACCACCATTCTACTTTCTGTCTTCATGAATTTGACTACTCTAGGTGCCTCATATAAGCAGAATCATAGAATATTTGTTCTTTTGTGACTGGCTTATCTCAGCATGTTTTCAAGGTTCATACACATTGCATCGTGTGTCAGAATTTCTTTCCTTTCTTAGGCTGAATAATATTCCATTGCATGTATATACTACATTTTGTTTATCCATCCTCCCATCAATGGACACTCGGTTGCTTCCATCTTTTGGATATTTTGAATAATGTTGCTACGAACATGGGTGTACAGGTATTGTTTGAGTTCTGCTTTTACTTCTTCAGGGTGTGTACCCAGAAGTGTAATTTCTAGAACATATTATATATCTCTGTTTAATTTTTGAGGACTAACCATATCATTTTTACAGCAGCTGTACCATTTTACTTTCCCACTAGCAATGCACAAGTGTTCCAAGTTTCTCCTGATTTTGTTAGGAGTAGAAACAAAGGCACAGGAAACTTGGTCTTTGATTTCATTGGTAGAGAGATAAACATAACATATTCTACTTAGAAGAACTCTTTACAGCTTAGTTACTCTTATCAAAATCTTAATTTGCTAAAATAACAAAGTCATTGTAGATATGCTTTCTTTAGGCTAGAACACTATGCTTTTTAAGCCTGAAGTGTTTTTAAAATGTATTTTGTATCCTCCTATGTTTTTAGTTCTAATAAAAAAATTCCGTAGTGCTATATGTCTTTATGCTTTAATGTTTCACTTCTGCAATCATGTGTTTATTGTATGAGAATTATATTAGAATTTCCAGTTACTTTAAGCAGCGGTACATGGGCATCTGAAACTTTTTAATGTAAAATTTTGAAAACTGCTTCCTGAAGAAACAGTTTCTGATATTACTTTTTATGGTCTCTGAAGTACTAAGATATTTTTAACCTTAATTATCCTGAAAGATAATATTTATCTAAGGTGAGTGAGATCCATGAATACAATTCCTGGTGTAACTCTTCTTTAAAATATTTGCTCACTTTATGATAATGTATGAAGGAATCTTGGAACATACAATGTGGAGGGTTGTAGTTGTGGTTGAAAAAAAAGTCTAACCTTGGTATTTATCACAATTCTGAGACACGACAATCAATGCACTTATCATGTTCTTAAAATAGGATAAGAACAAATATTGGCATAAATTTGTATAAGTAATTTCTAGTTAGTATTTGGAAATACAGAAGAGAGTGAAATAACTGTAATTAATTAGCTGTCAGTATGGCAGGACTTTCCTCAGCAAGTGGCTAATGTGCTATGTTGCAGTGGTCTTAAGCATCAGGAAGGTGTCCCTGAGAAGAGCTCTGCCAGTTGGTGATGCCCTAGAACAAGCTCTTGTCCAGCCCGCAACCTGTGGGCCACATGCAGCCCAAGATGACTTTAAATGAGGCCCAACACAAATTCGTAAACTTTCTTAAAACATTATCAGATTTTTTGGCATTTTTTCTTTTTAGCTTGTCAGCTATCCTTAGTGTTAGTGTATTGTATGTGTGGCTCAAGACAATTCTTCCAGTGTTGTCCTGAGAAGCCAAAAGACTGGACACCCATGCTCTAGAACGAGGAAGAGCTGGCAAGGGAATGTCTGTCCTGCATGAGTACATGCACTTTGCAGTGGTGATAGGGTCCAGGGATAGCAGAAAAATGATTCCACCCCAGAAAGGACAGCTGTGGTTGTTCAAGGTGGAAAGACATGCTACATCTCAGAGATTGAAAGAAATTCAGTGTGGCAAAAGCACAGCATGCTAGAGGGAAAGTGGCAAGAAATGAAGCTGAAGAGATAAGCAAGGACCCATAATCATCAAGTACCATGTAGGTCTCTTTAGTGAGTTTATGCCCTAGGATAGGAGGAAGCCATTGAGTCACTTTATAGCTTCCTAACTCTCAGTGAAAATTTGCCTAACCTTGATGCTTGAAGTAAAGGATTACAAGCAAATAGAATTCAGTCTCATAAACGTTGCATTATAAATTGTTTTCAAAGAACACATTATGGTCTTCTGGATATTCGACTTTTCACTCCTACCCTGAACACTCCCACCAAGGGGAACACATCCTACATGAGTGAGAACAATAAAAAGAGTTGCTGGTCATATATTTTTTTAAAACATACTTATAAGTTTAGGTCATGAAAAAAACAAGAACAGGTCATTAGTTTTGTAGAAACATGTTATTTAAAAGTGAAAATAGGAATTTCAAGAACTTAAGTTCTTCACATCAGGTTGATTTTGACCATAGAATGGATTGACTAGATTTTAATATATGAAAATGTTCACTTTTCTCTAGAGAAATTTCTTGAACCATTTTGGTAAAATGAATATCATAAGAATCTAAGGAGATTTTCTTCTTCTGACTTGGAAATTTCAACATCTTTTTAAAATTTCTTACCAAATTGTTCTGTCAGATGGGTTTGTGCTTGAAAAATTTTATTATGTAATGAAAAATAGTAAATTAAATTTTATTATGTAAAGCATATTTGCTCATTTTTTTCTCCCTCATCACATTTTCTTCTCTTTGCCCTTTTTCTTCTCTCTTCCAATTTGAGGAAGTACTGTAATTATTTTCATACTCATGATTTTCTCCCCTAATGGGTTACATTTGATAAATGATGGTTATCTTATTTGATTTTCTGACATTTCTATGAATTAGCACAAATTATCAGAATGACTAAATTTAAAAATTCTTTTTATTCATATGATTTCCTAATATTGGGGGGTCATTTTATTCAGAAATGAAAGCACTTTTGGGAAATTCTGTAGTGGGCTTGGAATTAACTCTGGTCCTGAGTTAACAGTTAAGTGACTATGATTTTTTTTTCGACATTTTAAATAGCATTCCAGTGGTTAATTCTTATCTATGATTTGTATTTGTTTTGTTCCTACTGTAAGGAGTAGTGATATTCAAGGTTGTACATTATCTTTAAACTTCCCAATTTTAATTTTGAAATGCATATTTCTTTTCCTATTAAATATTAAAGTATGAATGTCTTTGACAAAATGACATACTTTGAAAAAAACCCACATATTTAAATTACATAGTTACAGTTAAAAGCCCACCTTTTAATTTTTTTAAAAAAAATTTATTGTGTGATTACAGCACAGAAATTGTTACTGCTTTGCTACTTTTAGTACAAGTTGTATCATGTCTTTGTGATCCGTCTTGCTCCTTTGAAAATGAACGTACCTATGTATGTATTAATAACTCACCTTGTTTCACAAAGGTTGTAAACCTGTGTCTAAAAGTGTGACAAAAATGACCTCAGAAATATGTAAATGAGAAAATTGATGGAAAAATAAAATGAAGCTAAGGTTATTTTGGACATACATAAAATAATTTCACTTGGTAGAGATGGTTATGAATGTACTTTGGAGCTTTCCAATCATAATTGCGAGAAGAGTAATATGGTTTGGCACTGTGTCCCCACCCAAATCTCGTCTCCAATTGTAATCCCCATGTGTCTGGGGAAGGACCTGGTGGGAGGTAATTGAGTCATGGGAATGGACATCTCCCTTACTGTTCTTGTGTTAGTGAGTTTCTACAAAATCTGGTTGTTTGAAAGTGTGTTGCACTTCCTCCTTTTCTCTTTCTCTCCCCTTACACCATGTAAGATGTGCCCTGCTTCCCCTTTGCCTCCCACCAGGATTGTAAGTTTCTTTAGGTCTCCTCAGCCATGTAGAATTGTGAGTCAATTAAACCTCTTTTCTTTATAAATTAAAAAAATTAATTATTATGAATATGTAATAGTTGTACATTTCCATGTGGTACATATATTTTGATACAACATGTAATTATCAAATCTCAAGCATTTATTATTTCTTTGTGTTAGAAACATTCCAATTCCACTTTTTAAGTTATTTTGAAATATACAAGAAATCATAGTTACCGTAGTTGCCCTATTGTTCTTCCGAACACTGGATCTTATTCTGTCTAATTATATTTTTGTACCCATTAATCATATCTTCTTTATCTCATCCTTCCCACTACCCTTCCAAGCCTCTGGTAACCATCATTTTACTCCCTCTCTCCATGAGATCAAATTATTTTTTAGCTCCCATATATGAGTGAGAGCATGCAATATTTATTCTTTTGTGCCTGGCTTATTTTACTTTACATATGTCCTCAAGTTCCATCTATGTTGTTGCAAGTGACAGGATTTCATCCTTTTTTATGAATAATATTCTGTTGTGTATATGTACCAGACTTTCTTTATTCATTCATTTGTTCATGGACTTTTAGGTTGATACCATATCTTGGATTTGTGAATAGCGGTGCAACAAACATATGAGTACAGCTATTTCTTTGACATACTAATTTCCTTTCCTTTGGATATATACCCAGCAGTGGTGTTGCTGAATCATATAGTAGTTCTGTTTTTAGTTTTTGAGGAACCTCCATACTGTTCTTCATAGTGGCTATATTAATTAAATTTTCCATTTCTCTACATTCTCACCAGCATCCATTATTCTGTTTTTTCTTTATAAAAGCCATTTTAACTGGGTTGAGATATCTTATTTTGGTTTTGATTTGCATTTCTCTGATGTTGAGCATTTTTTCATATACTTGGCCATTTATATGTCTTCTGAGAAATGTTTATTCAAATCTTTTGCCTATTTTAGAATCAGATTATTTGTCTTTTCCTATTGAGTTGTTTGAGCTTTTTACATATTTTGGTTATTAATCTCTTGTTAGGTGGGTAGTTTGCAAATATTTTCCCCCATTTTGTTGGTTGTCTCCACTTTGTTGATTTCCTTGCTGCGAAGCAGCTTTTAAACTTAATATGATCCCATGTGTTAATTTCTGCTTTGGCTACCTGTACTTTTTAGTTCTTACTCAAGAAATATTTGCCAACACTTACATCCTGGAATGTTTACCCAATGTTTTTTTCCAGACTTTTCATAGTTTCAAGTCTTATATTTAAGCCTTTAATCCATTTTGGTTTGGGTTTTGTATTGATAAGTGAGTAAAATTGTTAGAGGATTTTGAGTTGTTTGTGTTGTTTTCTCCCTCAGACTCTGTAAGAAGTCAGTAACAGAAAGTTTATTGGTCAGTGACATATGGTGTATTCATGAGGCCACAAGGAAAATGCTTATTTTAGTTTTGCATTTTAAGTTTCAAAGGTGTCATTGACAAATAAAGCCAAAAATTTCTCTTTTATAAACTCTCAGGAGATATAAAGAGCCAATGTAAAGATGAAATGTGAAAGAAAGTTGTGTTTATCTTGCAAAAATACTCAGCATTAAGACATACAGTGATTTTTAAAACATTTTGAACAAATCATAAATATCTTGTATTGAGTTAAGCTTCATTCTGTTTTGTACTGCCATTTCAGATGCAATCTTATTTGCATGTGTTAATTTCATTTCATGGCATTCATTTCTTAAGAACTAAGATTGACCTTTCTTCTGTAACACAACAATAACCCGGAAAATTGTTGTGCATCATCTTTCAATATTTGTTACTTTTAGAATTCCCTTATTGTTCCTTTTTCAAAGTAAACAATCATCCTCAAGAATAATACTGTACTTTTTGAAATATATGTACAACATGTAGATGATAATAGAGAAGGAAGCAGGACCTATATTTTAAATGTTGCCCTCAAGGTGTTCCATGACACATATTCATGGCTATAAAAATACTAATGGTCACAAAAAATTGTTAATCTTGATATTTCATACTTTTACACAAAACAGTACACTTGGCTTGCGACACACTGTCCTTCTGTGCGACTACTGTTTACACTTGCCAACTTCATTTTTTTTTCTCAATTGCTTCCTTCTTGGCCAGACTAACTGAATTGAAACATTCTACATAATGAGTGGTGGCAAATGTGAAGGCTGCTAAGTAAAACAATCTCAGGCAAACATTCTTGAGGATTTCCTTTCTTTAGATGTCCTCTGATTCTTTCTATTTTCTCTCTTCCAACTTCATTGCCTTCACAACCTCCATTGGTATTTTCTACCTAACATAATTAGCAACTGATTTTTTTTGCTATCCTTTTTGCAAAATGAATATGACATTTTCTATAAGGGATCTGGTGTTTTTCTGAGTCTTAGTCTTCTTATATATTGACATCTCAGTTTTTCTGAGTCTTAGTCTTCCTATATATTGACATCTTAAGTCCATTCTGCCTTTATGTTTCACCTCTATTTTCTCTTAAATTCTTTCTCTCCTCTTTACACAGCCACTACCTGCTTCTTTCAACTTCTTTATTATTATTACACTTTAAGTGCTGGGATACATGTGCAGAACATGCAGATTTGTTACATAGGTATACACATGCCATGGTTGTTTGCTGCACCCATCAACCCATCATGTACATTAGGTATTTCTCCTAATGCTATGCCTTCCCTAACCCCTCACCCCCTGACAGGCCCCAGTGTGTGACTTTCCCCTCCCTGTCTCCATGTGTTCTCATTGTTCAACTCCCACTTGTGAGTGAGAACAGGTGGTGTTTGGTTTCTGTTCCTGTGTTAGTTTTCTGAGAATGATGGTTTCCGGCTTCATCTATATCCCTGCAAAGGACATGAACTCATCTTTTTTTATAGCTGCCTAGTATTCCATGGTGTATATGTGCTTCATTTTCTTTATCCAGTCTATCATTGATGGGCATTTGGGGTGGCTCTAAGTCTTTGCTGTTGTGAATAGTGCTGCACTAAACATACATGTGCATGTATGTTTATAGCAGAATGATTCATAATCCTTTAAACACCTGGTCTTCCCATGGCAATGCATTCAGAATGACACATCCTAAACACTTGGCTGAATATCTAAGTCATTTATTAAACTCTCCTGTCAATATTTTCAAATTTTTGTAACAACCTAAACATCAAAACTACTTTTCATACTCCTTTTCCCCACATATTTTCTCAAATCCTACAATTTAACTGGTACCAAGCTTCTGATAATTTACACAATATTTTTACATCTGAGGCTTCTTTCTAAAAAAGCAGCTGTCTAATCAATCAATTCACTTTCTCTTTTCAAATCTCATTTGAATTTTTTTTCTTTTGACAATTCCTTCATGGTCTAATGATTAAATTTTTGCATTGATAAACCATAAATATTTAGTCTTCAATTTTTGCATCTTAACTGTAGACATATTTCATCTAACTCCTATTAGCATAAAATTACAAAATATGTAATTTTTAATTGGTCTATCTTACCCCAACACTTACTCCCAAATGTGGTTAAAGTGTATTTTCTAAGTAGAAAGGGATTTTCATGGATTTACACAGCCTTGTGACCCTACCAGAAACATATATAAACATATCATTCAAGGTAAAAATGAAAGGTTTATTTAAATAGGTACTGTGAAGGGAAAATTATTAATAACAAATACATATAGAATTGCAAATTACACATTAAAACATAGTGAGGTAAACTGAAGAGTTTCTTTCTTCCAGGCTGGACTATTAACACTACCATTTGCCCTGAAGAAGTCAGTCATGTCCCTAGCACTTTCTGTCAAAGAGCAGTGAGCTGTATTCTTTACGCCGCTACTGCTTCTAAGTGAACGACGGTTTAAACAGAAAAAATGCTAATCATTTTCATACATGCAGAATCAGAAGGCACCAAACACATCTTTCTGAGATTTTTCACAAGCCAATTTCTTGACATTCTTGAATTTGAGAGCTTCCATGAATGCACACAAACCACAGGATAGTTGAAAAGCCATATAACTACCCATGGGAGTTTTGATAGACATGTGAAAACCATAGGTTCCCAAAGTCTTTTCATGGTGCCAGACCAGCCTCCACTTTGAAAGGTGGTCTTAAGTGTAGTATTCCCTTTACATTTCTTTACAGAGGTGAAGGTATCCCAAAGATAATACTGGCCACTCTGTAACAGCCATGGTTTCAAAAAGCCATTCAACTTTCAGATTAGGAAAGACTGGAGAAGATGTCACAGAAAAATATACATTGTTCGTTTACCAGTCACTAGAGAAAATTTCTTTAATCTTCACGAAAAATCAAAACTACAGAAATTTACTCATATATGCAGGTATTTAAGCTAAGTGTAGGAGGCAATACACAGGCTGAAGAGAAGAAGGGAGCCTAACAGGGAAATTTGCATCCCAATATAAATCCCTGTAAAGGTTGGGATCTGTTTTGAAAAAAGATTCAAAAGGATTGCTGTTTCCAGGAATATTTTCATAGTAACAAATCACAACATAATGCAACAATAAATTCTAAAAATATGAAAGTAAAAGGTATTGTTTAATGCATGGCTGAACTGATGGGAAAGTAATAATGGAATTCCAGTCTGGCCAAACACTGAAATGTTGAATTTACTGTTTTATAAGTTCAGAAGCTTGTCTTTGCATTGGGGATAATATGGCAATTCCTGATAGCCTACAGCCTAGGTTTTAATGAGCTGCATGCCCTGCAGTTGGGTGGCAGGCATTGGAACCCAGAGTACCAAGGAAAGTCAAATCTAAGAACAATCCTCATAAAACCCAGGTCTTGGAAGGGCTGTAGACTTAAGGCATAAATCAAGATTTTAAAATTGTCCTGTAGAAAGAGAGAGACTGTGAGACCACATACACACTATGGCCTTGGCTCTAGGTGAAGAGCTAAAATTCTTAGAAATTATCTAAGATTTTCTAATGTCAATATACCACTTACCTGGATTTAGAGATCCAATTCACACTGTAATGCGTTACAACACTGGAACCCCACCAAAAATGTTCAAAAATTTAGAATAAAAGTGGTCTCAACTTAGTAGTGCCCTAAAGCATCTGGTTAAAGCAATGTTATCAATCATTTTTAGAATGCAATTTAACATAGGCTTCTAACAGGTCTCACAATAAAACAGCAAGAAAAATTAGCTCAAAATCAGGAAAGTCACTAAACATGAGAAAACAGCAAGCAAAGAATCAGAACCTGCATATTCAAAACTTCAAAGACTAAATATACTGTAATTATCATTTACAGACTATAAAATAAGAATAAATGTCTGTTTCTACATGTTTAGAGAAATATATTGAAGAAACCAAAATATTACTAAATTTGAGCAGACTTGGAAAGTAACAATTGATATTATAAGAATAAAACACATAATAATTAAAATTAGAAACAGTGAATAGCAATGAAAATAGATACAGACAAAAAGAGAACTGATAATCTAGAAAATAAACTATGAGGGAAAAAAAAACACCTAGGTTACAGTAGAGACAGACAAGATGGCAAATATGAAAAGAGGAAAAAGGAAAAAGAATAAGGACAGTGACAATTGAATAATTCACATATGTCTAATCAGAGATATATAAAATTTTTTATTGTTGTTGTGGTTTTTTTTTTTTTTGAGACAGAGTCTCACTCTGTTGCCCAGGCTGGAGTGCAGTGGTGTGATATCAGCTCACTACAACCTCCACCTCCCAAGCTCAAGCTATTCTTGCCTTAGCCTCCCAAGTAGCTGAGATTATAGGCGCACACCACCATGGCTAGCTAATTTTTGTATTTTTAGTAGAGATGGAGTTTTGCCATGTTAGCTAGGCTGGTCTCCAACTCCTGACCTCAAGTGATCTGCCTGCCTCAGCCTCCCAAAGTGCTGGTATTACAGGTGTGAGCCACTGCACTGACTTAGAGATTCATAAAGTTTTAATTAGAGTTTTATACAATAATTATAGAAGACAATATTTGAAAAGAGTTTTGTGTTTGGGGTTTTTGTTCTCAGAATTGCTGAAAGACATTGATTTTCAGACATAGGAAGCCCAACAAAAATGGAGAATATTTCAAAATAAACTACACTTACACACCTCATAACAAAACAGCAGAATGACAAAAAAGTTCTTAGAAGCAGAGTACATAGATCACCTGCAAAAGAAAGACAACTGGACAAACATCTTTTTTTTTCCCCAGCAACAATGGCAGCCGGAAGACAGAAGGTTAACTTTAAAATGCTGAGAAAGTATGGTTGAGAGGAAGAAAAAATACGTTACCAGTTGAAGTTTTCTGCCAACTGACCCTTACTAATAGTACTTCTAAAGAATGTAGTTTAAGAAGAAAAATTATCCAAGAGCTCTGTGATGCTAGATGTAATGGCAAGTAAAATAATTGGTAAGCATATAGATAAGCTTTAGTAAACAACAACACTATGAAACAAAATAATTGTGTGTAATATGTGAGGTTTATAAAAAAAAAAAGAACTAAACTCTAGAAGTTAAGTCAATCTACCATTTCTGTGTAGAATAAGAAGAAAGTAAAAAAGTAAAGAAAGTTTACGGTAAATGTATATATTAAAATCTACACATTAACTATTTGTAAAAAAATAAAATATAAATGCCAAGCTAGTAGAAAGGAAAAATAGAACAAGAGGGTAAAATATGTCCATTTCAAAAAATAAGAGAAGTATTTTTATTTCTTCTTCTTGGGCAAATAACAAGTACAAAAGAGAAAGAACAAATACAGGGCAAAAAATGAAATGAAAGAAATGCATCTAAATACCTTTTTAAAAAACAAACCCATGTGATGTTCACAAAGAAGAAACAAAAGATGACCCAGAAACATATAAAAATTCTCAACTTAGGCCAGGTGTGGTGGCTCACTCCTGTAATCCTAGCACTTAGGGAGGCCAAGGCGGGTGGATTACGAGCTCAGGAGTTCGAAACCAACCTGACCAACATGGTGAAACCCTGTATCTACTAAAAATGCAAAAATTAGCCGGGCATGGTGATGCCCACCTGTAATCCCAGATACTCAGGAGGCTGAGGCAGGAGAATCGCTTGAACCCTGGAGGCAGAGGTTGCAGTGAGTGGAGATCATGCCACCGTACTCCAGCCTGGGCAACAAAAAAATAAAAAATAAAAAATCTCAACTTCATTTGTCATTAAGGAAAATGTAAATTAAAATCACAAAGAAATATAATTTTATAACTGCTGAATTGGCAAAAGTTAACACTTTGACAATATTTTTTCCAAGTATATGAAGCGATGGAGATGCTCAAAAACTGCTTCTGGGAGTGGAAAACTGCTATTGCCTGGGAAAGTTGAGCCTGTGCCCACTGGACAGTATAGCCATTCCATGGCTAGGGATTATAGGAGTCAGTGGAATAAATAGAGCAGTTGCTGATGGGTAGTGGCAATAAATCATTCAGGTAATAAATAATCAGCTATTGAGCTCCCACTCCCCAGGCCTTGCCCATCTGCCCCCAAACCTGAATGATATATATATAAAAACCATCCCTGATGCAACAGAATGTAGGCTCATATTTATGTTGAGGGTGGTTGCCCTAGAGAAACTCTCACACCTATGTTTCAGGAGACATATAAAAGAATGCTTGTAGCAGTTTTTTTCACAATAGGAAATAACTTTTTTAAAAGCCAAATATCTCTCAGCTATAGAAAGGATAAATAAATTATAGTGTATTTATTCAATGGGATATTGTACATTGATGGAAATGAATGAACCATGGGATTGTACATTCACATTAATAAACATGAATGGATCAAATAATGCATTGTTGAGCAAAAAGGAGAGTGAAGAAATTATGATCCATTTACATAAAGTTATAAACAAGCAAAAGTAAAATACTAATTAGGAATGTGTACATGTGCTAAAATTGTATGGAAATGTAAGAGAATCATTAACATAAAATTAAGGAGATGTGTTTCCTCAGGATATGAAAAGAAGGAAAAAGACACAATGTTCTAATCCTTAAGCTTTGTGGGTCTTTTTTTTTTTGAGTATTATTCCTTCACACACATGTATGTATACATATATGTACTCTTTTAAATGATTGACATATAAAACGCTAAAAAATTGTAATAAAATGGTGGAAATATTCCTTGAACTTAAATTGAGCATATCACCCTGTGATAAAGAGAAGATCTGAGAACCCATAGGTTTGACAGATATATTACAACTTCCTAGAAGGTTATGTGGATCCAAATTTCTCCTATGATTTGTGTATGCTTTGGAAACTCTAAGATTGAAGAATGCCAATCAACAACAAGCTGCTGCCAGGTGTTAATTACTTTATTCTGAAGTTTTAAACTGTGTGAGTCTGTAATTTGTTACTAATTTTTTTATTAGCTGAAATTAAAACTTTATATCGAAAAGGCCAGATTAAAGAAATGAATTTCCATTTTACAATTTGGGGGCATTTTAATATACTTGTGTTTATATTGATGTTGTAGTTGATTCCTAAAAATATACAAGTTGATTATTTGGTTTTGAACATGATTCCCACCTTTGGATTTTAAGGGAGCCTCCTGGGTAGTTAATTTGTTACTAAACAATTCAGTTATAAATTGGACAGTATTTTTAAAAATTGAATTCAATCCTTTTTATTTGTATATTTATTCAGGATTAATTTGAATATAAATATATTCTAAAAGATGAATTTTTCTATTATAAGATTTATATTCTATGTGGCAGGTCTAGAGCTGCATCACAGAACTAATAAATTGTTATATCTAACAATTAAAGCCTGCTATGTGCTTTATGTGTATTATCTTCAATCTTCACTAAGACTCAAAGCAGATGTTTTATTCCCATTTTTCCTGAGGAAATTGAAAAATTTACTATCTTGACCTTGATTCTACAAGTAAGAGATGGATAGGATTCAAATTCAATATACTAATTCAGAAAGTGAAATTGGGGATATAGACAGGAAGTTTTTAATCTATGAAAATAGAATACAGTGAAAAAAAGACAATAATGGAGTTCACATTAGATTTTTAATTACTTAGTGGTCAGCAATTTTGTTTTCTACATTGCTTATTCATTTAGAAAAGATCCAGGGATTTTCTAGGGAATCACTGGGACTTAATCATACTGGGATTTACAGCTGCCAATCAAATGCATTGGGGTCAAAGGCTACCCTAGCCTCCTACCTACAACTTGACTATCTTTCCTTGTTTGGAGGGCTCTGATGGAGAATTATCTAAAACAGTGATTCTCAAATTTTAATGTGCTTATAAATCACCACAAATCTGCTTCCTAGAAACTCAGGATATACTTGGATAAGTATATCAGTTTGTTGAAACTGTCCAGATTAAACCATTTAGGTGAAAGCTCTATTATCCAAATACCTGGAAATTTTTTTCAGGACAATTTTGACAACAACCGTGGTCCTATTTCATTATCTGAGAATGTATTTCTAATATCTTTGATTGGGTATTATCTCATTTCCCAAGGAAATGCATTTCTACCCCACACCATGACTAAATTTGTCGAATTTCTGCACTTCAGGTATTTGTCAGGAAAACAATACCTTGTACACATTGTCAATACTTATAAAAAGCTCACTTAATAGGAATAATTGATGGAGAATCTTTTTTTTAAATTGTACTTTAGGTTCTGGGGTACATGTGCAGATCATGCAGGATTGGTGCATAGGTACATACATGGCAAGGTGGTTTGCTGCCTTCCTCCCCCATCACCTATATCTGGTATTTCTTCCCAAGTTATCCCTACTCACCCTCCCCACTCTCCGTCCCTCCCCTAGTCCCCACCAACTGACCACAGTGTGTGATGCTCCCCTCCCTGTGTCCATGTGTTCTCATTGTTCAACACCCACCTGTGAGTGATACCATGTGGTGTTTGATTTTCTGTTCTTGTGTCAGTTTGCTGAGAATGATGGTTTCCAGATTCATCCATGTCCCTATGAAGGACATGAACTCATTGTTTTTTATGGCTGCATAGTAATTCCAAGGTGTATATGTGCCACATTTTCTTTATCCAGTCTATCGCTGCTGGACATTTGGGTTGGTTCCAGGTCTTTGCTATTGTAAACAGTGCCGCAATGAACATACATGTGCATGTGTCTTTATAATAGAACGATTTATAATTCTTTGGGTATAAACCCATTAATGAGATTTCTGGGTCAAATGCTATTTCTATTTCTAGGTTCCTTGAGGAATTGCCACACTGTCTTCCACAATGGTTGCTCTAATTTACACTCCCATGAGCAGTGTAAAAGTGTTCCTACTTCTCCACATCCTCTCCGGCATCTGTCGTCTCCAGATTTTTTAATGATCGCCATTCTAACTGGTGTGAGATGGTATCACAATGTGGTTTTGATTTGCATTTCTCTAATGACCAGTGATGATGAGCATTTTTTCATATGTTTGTTGGCCTCATATGTGTCTTCTTTTGAGAAGTGTCTCTTCATATCCTTTGCCAACTTTTGAATAGGTTTTTTTTTTTTTTTGTAAATCTGTTTTAGTTCTTTGTAGATTCTGGATATTAGCCCTTTGTCCGATGGGTAGATTGCAAAAATTTTTTCCCATTCTGTTGGTTGCCGATTCATTCTAATGATTGTTTCCTTTGCAGTCCAGAAGCTCTGGAGTTTAATTAGGTCCCATTTGTCTATTTTGGTTTTTGTTGCCATTGCTTTTGGTGTCTTAGCCATGAAGTCCTTGCCTATGCCTATGTCCCGAATGGTTTTGCCTAAGTTTTCTTCTAGGGTTTTTATGGTGTTAGGTCTTATGTTTAAGTCTTTAATCCATTTGGAGTTAATTTTGGTGTAAGGTGTCAGGAAGGGCTCCAGTTTCAGCTTTCTGCACATTGCTAGCCAGTTTTACCAACACCATTTATTAAACATGGAATCATTTCCCCATTGCTTGTTTTTCTCAGGTTTGTCAAAGATCAGATGATTATAGATGTGTGCTGTTGTTTCTGAGGTCTCTATTCTGTTCCATTGGTCTATGTCTCTGTTGTGGTACCAGTACCATGCTGTTTTGATTACTGTGGCCTTGTAGTATAGTTTGAAGTCAGGCAGCATGATGCCTCCAGCTTTGTTCTTTTTGCTTAGGATTGTTTTGGCTATGTGGGCTCTCTTTTGGTTCCATATGAAGTTTAAGGTGGTTTTTTCCAGTTCTGTGAAGAAGGTCATTGGAAGCTTGGTGGGAATAGCATTTAATCTATAAATTACTTTGGGCAATATGGCCATTTACACAATGTTGATTCTTCCTAACCATGAGCATGGAACATTTTACCATCTGTTTGTGTCCTCTCATTTCATTGAGCAGTGGTTTGTAGTTCTCCTTGAAGAGGTCTTTTACATCCTTTGTTAGTTGCATTCTTACGTATTTTATTCTCTTTGTAGCAATTGTGAATGGGAGTTCACTTTTGATTTGGCTCTCTGTTTGTCTGTTATTGGTGTATAGAAATGCTTGTGATGTCTGCACATTGATTTTGTATCCTGAGACTTTGCAGAGTTTGCTTATCAGTTTCAGGAGATTTTGGGCTGAGATGATGGGGTCTTCTAAATATACAATCATGTCATCTGCAAATAGAGATAATTTGACTTCCTCTTTTCCTAATTGAATACCCTTTATTTCTTTTTCTTGCCTGATTGCTCTGGCTAGAACTTCCAATATTATATTGAATAGGAGTGGTGACAGAGGGCATCCTTGTCTTGTTGCAGATTTCATAGGGAATGCTTCCATTTTTTGCCTGTTCAATATGATATTGGCTGTGGGTTTGTCATAAATAGCTTTTATTATTTTGTGATATGTTCCATCGATATCTAGTTTGTTGAGGGTTTTTAGCATAAAGGGCTGTTGAATTTTGTCGAAGGCCTTCTCTGTCTCTATTGAGATGATCATGTTTGGTTCTGTTTGTGTGATGGATTATGTTTATAGACTTGCATATGTTGAACCAGCCCTGCATCCCTGGGATGAATCCTACTTGATCGTGATGAATAAGCTTTCTGATTTGCTGCTGCATTCTGTTTGCCAGTATTTTATTGAAGATTTTTGTGTCATTTTTCATCATGGATATTGGCCTGAAGTTTTCTTTTTTAGTTGTGTCTCTGCCTGGTTTTGGTATTAGGATGATGTTGGTCTCATAAAATGAGTTGGGGAGGATTCCCTCTTTTTGTATTGTTTGGAATAGTTTCAGAAGGAATGGTACCAGCTCCTCTTTGTACATCTAGTAGATTGGATGTAAACCCATCTGGACCTGGGCTTTTCTTAGTTGGTAGGCTATAAATTGCTGCCTCAACTTCAGCCCTTGTTATTGGTCTATTCAGGGTTTCAACTTTTTCCTGGTTTAGTCTTGGGAGAGTGCAAGTATCCAGGAATTTATCCATTTCCTCCAGATTTACTGGTTTGTGTGCATAGAGTTGTTTGTAGTAATCTCTGAGGGTAGTTTGTATTTCTGTGGAATCAGTGGTGATGTTCCCTTTATCATTTTTTATTACATCTATTTGATTCTTCTCTCTTTTCTTTTTTATTAGTCTGGCTAGCAGTCTATCTATTTTGTTGATCTTTTCTAAAAACCACATCCTGGAGTTGTTGATTTTTTGTAGAGTTTTTTTGAGTCTATATCTTGTTCAGTTCTACTCTGATCTTAGTTATTTCTTGTCTTATGCTAGCTTTTGAGTATTTTTGATCTTGCTTCTCCAAATCTTTTGATTTCGATGACAGGGTGTTGATTTTAGATCTTTCCTTGCTCCTCATGTGGGCATTTATTGCTATGAATTTCTCTCCAGACACTGCCTTAAATGTGTCCCAGAGATTCTGGCATGTTGTGTCTTCATTCTCATTGGTTTCGAAGAAAATCTTTATTTTTGCCTTCATTTCATTGTTTATCTAGTCTACATTCAGGAGCCAGTTGTTCATTTTCCATTAAGTTGTGCGGTTTTGAGTGAGTTTCTTAATCCTGAGTTCTAATTTGATTGTACTGTGGTCTGAGAGACTGCTTGTTATGATTTCCGTTCTTTTGCATTTGCTGAGTGATTTACTTCCAATTATGTGGTCAATTTTAGAGTAAGTGCAATGTGGTGCTGAGAAGAATGTATATTCTGTAGATTTAGGGAGAGAATTCTGTAAATGTCTATTAAGTTTGCTTCTTCCAGATCTGCATTCAAGTCCTAGATTTCCTTGTTGATTTTCTGTCTCATTGATCTGTCCAATATTGACAGTGGAGTGTTAAAGTCTCCCACTATTATTGTACAGGTGTCTAAGTCTCTTTGCAGGTCGTTAAGGACGTGCTTTATATATCTGGGTGCTCCAATATGGGGTGCATATATAGTTAGGATAGTTAGTTCTTCCTGTTGTATTGATCCTTTTACCATTATGCAATGCCCTTCTTTGTCTCTTTTGATCTTTGTTGGTTTAAAATCCATTTTATTAGAGACTAGGATTGCCACCCTGCTTTTTTTGCTCTCCATTTGCTATTCTTCCATCCCTTTATTTTGAGTTTATGTGTGTCTTTGCACATGAGATGGGTCTCCTGAATACAGCACACTGATGGTTCTTGGCTTTTTATCCAATTTGCCAGTCTGTGTCTTTTCATTGGGGCATTTAGTCCATTTACATTGAATGTTAATATTGTTATGTGTGAGTTCGATTCTGCCATTTTATTACTGATTTGTTGTTTTGCCCTTTGGTTGGCATAATTTCTTCATTGTGTCATTGGTCTTTACCAGTTGGTTCTTTTTTGCAGTGGCTGGTACTGGTTTTTCCTTTCTGTGTTTAGTGCTTCCTTCAGGAGCTCTTGTAGGGCAGGTCTAGTAGTGACAAAATCTCTCAGCAATTGCTTGTCCATAAAGGATTTTATTTCTCCATCACTTATGAAGCTTAGTTTGGCTGGATGTGAAATTCCAGGTTGAAAATTCTTTTCTTTAAGGATGTTGAATATTGGCCCCCTACTCTCTTCTGGCTTGTAGGGTTTATGCCGAGAGATCTGCTGTGAGTCTGATGGGCTTCCCTTTGTGAGTGACCCAACCTTTCTCTCTTGCTGCCCTTAGTATGTTTTCCTTCATTTCAACCCTGGTGAATCCGACGATTATGTGCCTTGGGGTTGCTCTTCTAGAGGAGTATCGTTGTGGTGTTCTCTGTATTTCCTGTATTTCAATGTGGGCCTGCCTTGCAAGGTTGGGGAAGTCCTCCTGGGTAATATCCTGAAGAGTGTTTTCCAGCTTGGATTCATTCTCCCTGTTATCTTCCGGTACATTGATCCAGCGTAGATTAGGTCTTTTCACATAATCCCATTTCTTGAAGGCTTTGTTCATTTCTTTTCACTCTTTGTTTTCTTTTCTTGCCTTCTCATTTTGTTTCATTGAGTTGATCTTCAATCTCTGATATCCTTTCTTCTGCTTGATCTATTTGGTTATTGAAACTTATATATGCTTCGTGAAGTTCTTGTGCTGTGCTTTTCTGCTCCATCAAGTCGTTTGTGTTCTTCTCTAAGCTGGTTATTCTAGTTAGTATTTCATCTAACCTTTTTTCAAGGTTTTTAGTTTCTTTGCATTGGGTTAGAACATGTTCCTTTAACTCAGAGAAGTTTGTTATTATCCACCTTCTGAAGCCTGCTTCTGTCAATTCGTCAAATTCGTTCTCAGTCCATCTTTGTTCGCTAGCTGGTGAGCAGTTTTGATCTTGTGGTGGGGGAGAGGCATTCTGGTTTTTGATGGTTTCATTCTTCTTTCCCTGGTTTTTCCCCACCTCATTGGATTTATATAGTTTTGATCTCAGGTAGCTGCTTGGGGAGGGGGCCTTTCCTTTGTCTGCCTTCAGAGGCGCTTCTGGGCTGCCACTGGTTCAGTGGAGCTGCTGCATCTTTTATTTACTCAGGAATGTTAGGCAGGCTTCTGCAATGGCAGCTGCCCCTCTCCCTGCCAAGCTGGACTGGTCCTGGTTGCTCTCTAGGTGTGAAACTCTGGCATGAGAGTTTTTTTTCAGTCTGCTGGGCTTTGTCGAGGGAAGGGGGACCCGTCCTGCCATATGGACTGCTTCCCTGTTTTCAGTTCCCTTTCCCTCTTGGGGGAGGATAGATCCATCCAGTCGGGTTTCTGGCTTTCATGTCAGCCAGTGCTTCCGCCTAGATCTATGCTGACAGCCCTGGCATGGCCAAAGTTGCTGTTCTGCCCTGTTCAGGCAGCTGGCTGAGGCTTTTCAGCCCAGCAAAGATCTCCTGTTCTGTGGGTTGTAGAGGGCTTGGGTGGAGTGCTATATCCTAACCGAAATCCCAGAGGGGGAGATCCCCTGGTCCTCTGGTTGGTTGCATGCACCTCCTGGGTGGAGCTATGCCTCACCTTGCCTCAGCTTGCCCTATTTGGTTTATACCCATTGTCCAACCAGACCCACAAAATGAACCTGGTACCTCATTTGGAATTGTGGAGACCACTTGGTTTCTGTGTCTCTCTCGCTCGGAGCTGCTTTCCAGAGCTGCCTCTTATTCGGTCATCTCGGGATCCCTCTACCGATGGAGAATCTTTTAAAACAGTGTTTCTCAAACTTTAAAGTGCTTATAAATCACTACAGGTCTTCTGATTCAATAGATTGGGTTGGCGCCTAAGATTCTACATTCCTAACAAATTCCTAAGTGATAACAATGTCACTGACCCATGGACAACACATACAATAGAAAGGACCAAAAATATATTTCTCCACTCCTCAAGATACCCTCAAGTCTATCTCTGAATGAAACGAAGCCAGCATGTAGATAAACTTAAATGACACAATGAAACAAAATAGTTGTTCTACTGTTTAGGGAGAAATGACAAGAAGAAAAGATTGTACATGTTTAGTACAGATATGATTAAAAAAATAATTTTGATCTGCAGTTGTTTGACTCCATAGATGCAGAACCTATGGATGAGGATGGCCAACTGTTCTAGGATAATATTGTTTCCACACCACCTCCACCACAACAACCAACACCTCCAAGCCCTCCTACCCCTGAAAAAGTGCTTTTACTAAATTGTACTTTAGGCTTATAAATAAAAGGAGGGTAAATATTTAGTATACTGCTAAATTTTATGAAAGTATATCTGTTAGTACATTACAGTCAACTTTTCATATCTGCTGGTTCTGCATCTGCAGATTCAACCAACAGTGGATCATAAATATGTTTTTTTTTTTTTACAAAACAACAAGAAGGCAGAATACTTCAATAAAAATATACAAGGAAAAATAATACAGTATAACAACTATTTACACCATTTATATCATATTATCTATTATAATTAAGCTAGAGATTATGTAAAGTATAGGGGAGGGAGTGTGTAAGTTATATAAAATATACTATGCCACTTTATATAAGGAATTTGAACATTGCTGGAATTTGGTATCTGCTGAATATCAATTCAGAACCTTGAATACTAATTTGGGTACTGGAATCAATCCCCCATGCATATGGTGAGATAACTGTATTCATTACATTTATTTCATATTACCTTCTTCATTATCATCTACTTGGTACATATTCCTGATTTGTTTGCATTTATTTTATGGAAACACTCTGAATCAAGTGACCAAAAATTATATCCTTTTTTAATGTCCACAGCCAAATTTTTGGCCTTCTTATTTCAAACATCTAATATACCAATTCTGACTCTGTATACTTACCTAAATCTTAATTTCATGTTTTCTATTTTCTTTTCCATAACCCCTGAAATCTTTATTTATGTAATATTTCATGTTATATAGATTTTTATAAGGTATCATAAATTCTTCATAAAAGAATGTAATAAATTTTAAAATAAAGTTAATAACAACTATGATATATGAAGTCCTTACTATAACCAATAATACTAAGGTAAGCCCTTTCATATATGATTATCTACTTTTAGTTGGTTATCAGTTTAATGCACCCTTGTTTTAGAATAGAAGAAACAATAAAAATCCAAAAAATTCAAAACTAACACTATTTAGAGGGCAATTTAACAATGTATAACAAAAGACAAAGCAAAAAGGTAGGAGTAGGAGAGATGCCAAAAATTCCACTGTAAGGAATTTATTGAAAAAATATTAAATCTACAAAAACTTAACTACAAATCCAGTGTACTACATTTTGCCAAAGCACTGTTCAATTGCCAAATTAAAAACAAGTTATTTACATAAATGGAATATTGTTGTCATTGATTTCATGGTAAGAAATATATTAATATAGAAAGAATTATTTTTGAAAAAAGTGGCTATGAAATATTATAATAATTATGGTTGATTTTCTAATTATTTTTGCTCAACTGAGTTTTCTTCAAAATATATGTATTGAAAGCATAATTTTAAAAAATAGTCTTAACACATGATAAAAGGCAAATGTTAAAAGGCATTATGGAATGTTCATGAATATGTGGTAACAGATGTAGAAAGAATAAAAGAGAATACAAAGACCTAAAATAACGTTAGGTTAAAAGTTATCCTATATGTTTGGTTCAAGAATAAAACTGGAGTCAGATTAGGAATCAATCACTGAGGACTCAAGTATCTTAAAATAAACTTTCATCATTGATATGGCATCAATTTTTTGAAAATTTCCTAACAGAACAACTTTATGTGGCCTCTTAATTACTACCAACCAGTTCTCACCATTTGTGACCTATTCTTTCTTACTAGGATCCCCTAAGAGTCAAAGTTTAGGGTTTGTGTCCCTAAGATAGACGTAGTCGTTCCAACTAGCCAATGCAATATGCCTTGCCTGTGGTCGAAAAAGTGGTCTTCTAATGACTGTTAGAAAATTGAAAAAAAGAAATCAACAAGAAAACTGCCTGACAAAATGAAAATGGCCACTGATTTCAGAGAAGAGGAATGATGAAAAAAAAGTCCATTTCAGAACAAAGAATTTAAGGACTGTATGAGTCTTTGCTGTCAATATAGAAAAAAAAGTTACAGCAAAATGTAGACAACATTCTTAATTTAGCATTTTCCCCCTTTTTCCTCTTGTTCATAATATTATAGCTGTTTTTTTCACTGCTTTTGAACTATGTGTACATGCACACTTGTGGACATGTGTGTCCTCATCTCCTTATCTTTCCTAGTCTCTTCCACCTACTACTAGCACCACTACTATTACTATTACTACTACTGCTACAAGTCTACAATTCTAAGACTCTGAAATCTAAAAATCTCCGAAAACCAACAAATTTTCATAAAATATATAAAGGTAAAACTTAGCACCTGATTTTGGGTGGCCAAACCTGATCTAAACCGACCAACACAAGGCCTATATAGTGGCCTCTACCTACAACTTAATGAGAATATGCATATGCTACAAATATTAGCAAGTGTAATTACTGGTTTGATTGTGAATCCACCTATCTTCTTACCTTTCTAAAATTTAAAATTTTCAGGACTCTTACATATGTGTAGGCCCAAGAGTTTCAAATAAATGACTATGGATCTACACAACTAATATAAGCTGTAACTATTACCACTGCTGCTGCATGCGCTATAAAACTTTGCCTTTGTGTAGCTCTGAATTTGTTATTCCAGATCATTCTAACAGTTCATCAGCCTAAAGGTATATAACTAAAGATCCATCTATTGTTTAATTAATACATGACTTGTATAACATTTTATCTGATTATTTAAAATGTTACTGCAAATTTAAACCAACACAATATTAACACCCACAATATCCAAAGCCTGTGGCCATAACCCTGGATACCAGCACTTTCTAAGTCTTATTATTATTATTATTGAAATTTTCATTCATATTCAACATCCATGTCTGGTGCATTTTGTTTGATGAAAACAAGCTAATTAGTGCTAAACCTTCCCTAGTTCATAAATTTATTCCTAAGAACATTAAAAGGAAGTCAAGTGAGACATGTTCAGTAACAGATGTTTGCCTTATTTGGCTGCCTTTTTACAGTTTGTTCTCTTTCACTACTTTTTAAGAAATTTAGTTAATGTTCCCTTTACTAGAGAACAAGCATACCTAGCTTCCCAGGAGGTGATGGTGGGTGGGAGGAGGGATTCCCCAGGGCAGGCACAGTCTGTTCATTTTCTTAATCTATTATCTGCTCAAATGCTCTCTACATTCAACTTTCCGTTCTTCCATCCAGGTATTCACTTGTGTGATTTCACAATCACATACCAGTTTATCTCACCAAAGAATGCATATGTTGACAAAACTGTAGAACTAAAACTACTGTTAACAGTATTACTAATGTGTATGGGCCTAGTGCTCCTTAAATATCTTTCCCACATGAGGATATCTCAAAGCAAAAGGTCAATTATCATTCAGAACTGGGTTGAATATTTTAGCTTCTACAGTAAAGAAAGATTGTGAAGTGTCCTCCAAAAGCAAAAAGTCAATGGCCTCTTATAAGAAAAGAAACTGAAAACATATATTAAGAATTTTCTCTATAATATTAAATTGATTCAAAAATACACATTTAAAATTGTACTACTTATTTACCTAAACCTCTACATTTGAAAATCATTTATGTGGGTGGGACTGTGATGTGATTTAGGAGGTGGCAGGTTGGCATATCTAAATGATGTATCTAAATACAATTCAGATCTTGCATTTGCCAAGAGTGCTTTCTTTCAAAACTGTGTGAGAATAGTTGAATATACTTCTTGATCTATTTACTGCCAAATAAAATTTTGCATGTAGTACATTCTTTCTTTTCCCAATAAGTATCTTCTAAGCTAGGACAATAGTAGAGTTTTTATCTAAAAATAAACATTCAGTAAAATAAAATAAATGATGGTTATAAAAATAAACTTTAGGCCTAGATAATACTGCTGCAAGAAAACATTACTATTAAAATATGGGCTTTTATTCTGGTACTACTCTGGTCTTGGAGGCAGTGAACCTGGGGTGTACATGACCCAGTATGACACCAGCTGTGGTAGCCAAGGGAATGCAATGCCTATGTAATCCCTCTTCCAAATCCAGGCATTGAAGCTCAGAGAGAGACTCCTCCTTGGGGGAAGGCAAGGGAAGAGTACAGAGCACTTTGTGTTGCAACTTGAATACCAGCTAAGCCACAGTGAAATAAAGTACCAGAAAAATTCCTTGAAACCCCTGATTCCAGGCCTTTGTTCCTGGATGGTGTTTCTAAACCTAGTCTCAGCAAAAAGGGAATAAATGGCTCTTATAGGACAGACCCAGTCTTGGCAAGATTCTCTACCTTCTGACTGAAATGGCTTTGAGCCTTGAATAGCAAAAGAGGAAGCAAGGCAGTATTCACTGTGGGCACTGGGTGAAAGCCAGTTCTGTGCCGGCCTGCAAGGCTTCAAGTGGGAACCTGCACAGTGCCACTTGTGATGGCCATGGGAGTACTAGCATCATCCCTTCCCCAGCTCCAAGCAGCCCAGTACAGAGAGAGACTCATTCTATTTAGAGGAAACAAAATCTCTCACTTTCATTCTATTTAGAGAGTGAGAGATTTTGCCTGGTAACCCAACAGTTGCAATGTTCCTGGTTTTAAGGTGCACCATAGTGCTGAAATAGCTGCAGTGACCACAGCCTTAGGTCACAGCACTCAGACCCCTTTAAACTACTGGAACACCCTCTTAAGAATACAAACAAGCCCAAACCACAAAGATTGAAATAAATACCTAGTTTGTCAATGCTCAGACATCAGTGAACATCCACAAGCACCAAGAATATCCAGGAAAACATGACCTCACCAAACTGACAAAATAGGCACCAATGATCAATCCTGGAGTGAGGGAGATATGTGACCTTTTAGACAGAAATTCAAAATAGCTGTCTTGAGGATGCTTAATGAACTTTAAGATAACACATAGAAGAAATTTAGAATTCTATCAGATAAATTTAACAAAGAGATTAAAATACTTTTTTTAAATCAATCAGAAATTCTAGAGCTGAAAAATTCAATTGACAAACTGAAGAATGCGTCAGAGTCTTTCAACTGCAGAACTGCTCAAACAGAACAAATAATTAGTGAACTCAAAGGCAAGCTGTTTCAAAGTACATAGAAGAGAAAAAATAAAAAAATAGAATGAAGCACACATACAACATCTAGTAAATAGCCTCAAAGGGGCAAATCTAAGAGTTATTGGCCTTAAAGAAGACATGTAGACAGAGATGGATTAGAGTAGAAGGTTCACTTAAAGAAACAGTAACAGAGAACTTTCCAAATCTAGAGAAAGATATTAATATCCAGGTACAAGAAGGTCAAAGGATACCAAACAGATTCAACCCAAATAAGACTACCTCAAGGCATATAATAATCAGTCTTACAGGTCAAGAATAAAGAAATGATCCTAAAATCAGTGAAAGAAAAAAAAGTAAATAATATAAAAAAGCTCTGACAAGTCTGACAACAGGTTTCTGAGGCCAGGAGGGAGTAGGATAGCATTTTCAAAGTGGTGAAAGGAAAACACAACTTCATTAAAAACTTTATCTTCAAATACAGTCACATTAGGGGTTAGGACTTTAACAAATGGATTTAGGGGAAGCACAATTCAGTCCATAACATTTCAATAGGAATTTGAGTGCTAAATCTCAAATATCAAGAAATATCAGAACATTTTTGGCATTATTTTTCTACCCATATTTTCCCCTTCACTGGATTTTATATCTGTTTTTCTTCATATGTACTGTATTTATTAAAAGCCATCTTAAATCTCTTGTAAGACAGAGAATAAATAAATAAATAAATGAATAAAATTCTCATCTATAATAGAGTTGTAGAGATATTTGCTCATTGAAATAGCTAGTAGGACCTGTATTCTTGGTGCTAAAAGATTCTGAAGGAGGTTCAACAGTCATACTCCTCTGCGTATGCTAACAAATATATATAAATGTGTAGATTTATAATATATCTTATAGTGATTCTTCCTTTGATAATGTAACAGAACAACAATGGAATTACATTTTTATAGGTGACGACATTGTTTTTCTATTTATGTCAACTCTTCTTTTCCTTCTTATAGAAAACCTTTATTAAAAAGGAACAACAACCTATCAAGCCAGAACCGCAATCACAACCCAGGTATATCTTTTATGTAATAGAAAAGTTTAAATCAATGCAGTCAATTTTGATGTTATCAATGTAATTGCTGACTTTTATATCTAGGTTTAAAGAAGTATAGGTTGTTTTAAGCTCAAGATTTTAATACCTATTTTTCAATGTTGCCTTTTAATTTGACTGAGGAAAGGAGAAGAATACTTTTTTTTGAGTGTCTTAGTAATCAGTTAGTAGACCCAGCTGAAGTTTTACTTTGTAGTATCTGGAGAAAGCAGTGTTAACAACACTGTATATGTTTTAGCTATTTTTTTGTTTATTAGAAACTACATACCACAATTCACTATGGTTAATCATGCATTTCAATGAGTCTATTAAGAACTCTTAGATTGCTTTCTACTTTATGTACCAAATTTGTTGATAAACTGTTTTGAAAAACATTGATTTTCTGAGACAGATTTGAGAGTGAGATCGAATAAAACAATTGTGGAAAGTTAACAATGACGTTTCTAAAAAGGGCAGGTTCATACTTGTGTTTTCTTATTCACGGGGAATACATTCATTTGTTAATGATAAATGATTATAAATTTAAAAAACACACAAATATTTGAAGGCACTGGAGAGTGATGGCATATAGACAGAAACTGAAGGTAAACTATTTGACTATTGAAAGGAACTGCAATGGGTAAGATCCCCATTTATCTAGCTTTTCCCACATCATGCAGTGTGAGATAGTGAGACCTTAGGCAGAAAACCTAGGTGTTAATGTTGTGAAATGTTAGAAGACAGAGTTTAGTGCTGCCAAAATGACTAAAAGTTGATTAAGAAATTTTAAAAAAGGAGAAAACCAGAGAGAGGAGTCCCAATTCTGTGTACAAACTCTTCTAAAATTATGGTCTGTCCCCTGAACTGTGCATGTGTAGAAAAGACTTCAAGAAAGTGCATCTGAAAGTAACAGCTTGCATAGTTTTCAATTGCTTCACCTGTTTACATAGAAAGAAAAGGATTTATTGGCCTTAAAGAAGATATGTAGACAGATATAGATCATGGTAGAAAGTTAAAAAAAATGAATAAATAAATAAATGAAAGAAAGAAATAATAAATTAAAAAAAGATTTTTTTTCTTTCTATGGATGTTGGAATTAGCATATAAGGGCTTTAGAGCAGTTACTATAAATGTTCAATACTTAAAAAGGTGTTCATTATAACACAGAAGATTCCCAGTACAGAAATGAAAGCTGTAAGAAAGAATCAAATGTAAATTTTACATACAGCAGATTTGAACAAACCATTAATTCATTTGATGTAAATGACAGTTATAAAAGACTACATCCAATAATGTAGAATATACATTATTTTTAAGGGCACATGTAACAGGTGTTATAAAGATAAGAACAGTAGGCAATAAAATAGAAATTAGGGATACAATAAACCAAATTAACAAACCACATAAATCTTTGGAAAGATTAATAAAATTTATGTATTCTTAGTGAGACCAGTTTAAAAAAAAAGAGATAAAACACAAATTACCAATATCAAGAATGAAAGATAAATCATTATATTATCCTACAGAGATTAAAATGATAATAAAATAATATATAAAAAACTTCATGCCAATGGCATTTGACTAAGAGGAAGTAGTCTAATTTTTTGAAAAAAGATAGCATGCCAAAACTGACACAAGAAAAAATAGAAAATCTGAATGACCATGTCTACTAAAGAAATTGAATTTGTTCTCAAAAACCTTCTCACAGAGAGACTTCTTTTAAAGCAAATAAATTATAACTGTTCTATGTAAATTATTTTGAAAATATTTGATGGCATTCAAAGCAGTTTGTGTTCTTACATAAGTCCTTTTCCCGCAAATACTCTTTAACGGGTTGATTTGATTGGAAAATCTTTTTTCCTAATAGATGTTAATAAGTTAAAATTACTCCAGCCATTTCAATGATAAATAATTGGGCAGCCTTCAATATGAGTGCTTATTATAATTATTTGGCTTGAGCCAGCCAGATAATCTGAACTCTAAACTTTTTTCTGTACAGTCTACCCTCTGTAAGTTTTTCAGGGATGTCTTTAATATTTTAAAGATTGATGGCTGACGGAATTTTGGACATTACTTGATTCTCTCCTTCTGTTTTCCAATTAGGAAAACTGGGATAAAAAAGATTTCATGACTTCTTTAAGGTCCTGAAAGTAAAAAACAGAGCTGTGACTAGAATCTGTCACCTCAAAGCATAATGATATTCTTAGTCGGTTATACTCCTTTTATACCATTTGTATCTTAAATTTTAATAGCCTTTCTGATGATTACTTAAGAGAGGTAAATTGAAACTATACTTAATAAAAAAAAAGAAACTATACTTAATAAATTATTAAACTTGAGTGGCTCTAGTGATTTAAAAAGTATTACTAGAATAGAATCATGGAGAGAGAGAAATATAAGAGTGAAATTGAATGTACAAATAAAGCAAAGTAGTGAACAATATGAAACTATGTATATGTATGTGAGATTTTATATGTCTATATAAAATACACAAATACACTTAACTGAAAATATTTAAGTAAATGAATATTAAGTTTCTCTTCTTTATTTGAAATCTTGTACCATTTCTATCATAAAAATTCCATGAAACTCTGGAATTCACATGTTGGATTTATAGCTTTGCCTAAAGAACTTTTCTTGTTAAAGAGGAATTTCCCATATATTTTTCAGCTAGAGATGTCCTTAGAGCCTGCATGAGGCAGAGTATATTATAACCTTCCATCAGTCATCAGTCAACTTCAATAAAGTACTGGCCAATTTCTAAAGTACTTTTGCGTTTCAAGGGTAAAAATATGTCACACATATATTACTATTGCCAGGATACAGTAAATATAAGAGAGGAGTCTGTTTTCCTCAATCTCTTCTTTGTTATAGAAAAAACGATGATGGAATTAATTTACACATACCCACAAGCTTTGCAGGAACCCTTTACAGTTGGCAAATAGGACTGGTTTATGTACCCACTCGGCAGTATTTTTTTAAAGGAGGCAGTCACTTGGCTGTTAAAATGTGGGAGTGGGGAAGTTAAGCAAACTAAAAATTCGGCAGTGCTTGGTCTGGAATTACTGCTAATGTGAACACCCACTTCTATTCTTGGTTGCCTTATATGGATAAATAGTGGTGGGTAAGTCAGAGTCCTAGTTATTTCTCTCCTAATGTTCAATGATCACAAACCTAAAAAGCAAATTTCACATTCATTTGTCATTGTTGTTGTTATTCATCTTCCTGTTTTCTTTAACTGTAAACATTTCAATATTCAGAAAGGGAATCAAAGATGGTGCTATTGTGCTTGGGTATATTTCTTTGTATAAATATATGTACAAGTATATATAACTTTTTCCCTTAGCAGCATTATTAAACAAATAGCTATAATACTAAAATCTCACACATTTAGAATGAATTTACTGGGTTGAAAAGACTGCATAGTGGATATAGATACTTGATTTAATTTGGGGGTTCTTAAATATATTCGTGTATTTTTATGAAAAAAAGATTATCTTTTTGCCATCATTTTATAATTCTGCTGTATATTCATTTAATATATACATATGTCCAACATTTATAGTAAACTATTTTCATAGATGAAAACTTATAAAACAAAATTGCTTAATATCTGAATTTTTCTACTTCCTCAGTTTTTTAATTTAAATGATACATTTTCAAATTGTTAGAACTCCATAAGTTTCTGAAAATTGTTAGAAATTGATAAGATTAAAATATGGTTGAAAAATTCTAAAACAATTTTTAAAGGAGAAGTTTATGTTAAACATTTCAAAGAAAGCCAGCAAATCTTAGTTCAGTCAGAATTGCCAAAGGAACATTTTTCTGAGTTTTTTAAAATAAAATATCTATTTTTTTAATTTAATACCTTTAAACCAGACAGAATTAGATTTAAATAGATGTTGTTCTTAATTTTTAGTTTAAATAAATGTAATGTGTACATGAATAATAGTATATACATTTATTTTTTATTTTTATAAAGGTAAAGTTTATTTTGGAATGAAGTGGGATCTCATCTTTTCCTAGCATCATCTTTTTCATCTCCTTCTTTATGCCTAATATATTTTCTACTTTTTATATAGTATCTTTAATATAAAATATGAAAAGCAGTTTATATTATTAAAGGGAAATAATGCATTGAGAGTTCATTCTCAATATCTAAGCAAACACTGTGAACCAGAAGCTGTATAGATTATAATTCATTGTACTATTGTGATGAGATTGTTCTTTTATTTTTTGTGAGAAAAAATACTTTATATATATGTTCCTTGAGGTTCACTTGAATTTGTTTAGTACCTCTAAACATATTATAAAAGTCTACATTTTCCTTAAGATAACCTATCACATTTCATGAATAAAACACTCTTTTGATGTTTTTTTTTTTTTTGCAGTGAGCTGTTAATCTTGTATAGATTAATATGACCTCAGTGATAAATTTTCCTTTTGTTGAACTTCTTAAGCTCATAATTGTTTTTAAAAATGTTTGACTGATTGCCAGGTATAGAATATAACAATTGATGGGTCTTTAATTCATAGAGAAAAAATATTCTATTGTTGACTCATAATGTTAAATTTGTGATTATAATAAGTTCAGAGGCTGGTCATCACCCTTTCATCTTTTTAGTATTTAATTTGCTTCAGTTCTTGTTATAAATGTTGACATTTACATTTACCATCTATGAAGTAAAGTATACTATTTTGGAACTTCTCAGTTTTCCTTATTTTTAAAAAGTCTTTAGAATTTCATGTATTATTTTAGTTCATGTAAATATGTAGATGAGGAATAGTTGTATTCTTCCTTCTTCCTATTTCATAGCATACTGGAACTAAAAGGGTAATAAGTTTTGATACTAATATCTTTCTGAAAGGCAAGTTGAATTACCAATTCTAAATATTTTCTTTTTTGATATAGTTGTATACAGTATATCAGTTGTCATATCTAAGTATAAAATTTGCATTTCAAAGTCCAGATATTTGTGTAGTTTCTTCAATATTTCCTTTTTATCTTGAAAATTACTGTATTCTCTTTGTTTATCATCATTTTTTTTTCCTGAAAGAGATCAAGTCTTCTTATTTTATCACAAAACGATCTTTACAATTTCCCATCTAAAAACTTTTCTTTGGTCTCTTCTGAAATTTTCTTACCTATGGATGGAACGTTATCCTGCTTATCATTAGATATTTTTTGTCAATGTTTTTTTCTGGGTCAGTGCCTATCCTAAACATTATTTGAAAATAAATATATGGTGAATAACATTTATCAGGTGACACCTCCACTTGTGTGTTCTGTCTTTGGAGAATGATGGACTTTGAGAGTTTGAGGAAACGTAAAGGTTTTCTATTGAAAACCCACTTTCCAAAGTACAAATCTCCTCTATAACACTGGATACAGATTGACTCTACTTGCAAACTCTAGGGATTCATAATACCTCCATTCAAGTGGCATCCCATTTAATTCAAAGAACTGCTCTGATTTTCAGGCAGTTGTCTAATTTAAACTTAATACCTATCTCTCTTGAACTGGTATCCACTGGTCTTCTAGAAGTCACCCCTCCTTACCAATTTTTTCTTTTTTGATTAAGCCCCTCAGCCTATTTCAACTGAATATATATATATTTAAATAATATACATAGTATATACACATATATTTAAATAATATACATATTATATACATATATATATAAATGGTCTATAATATCTTCATTGGATGGTAGTTCAAACTATCTTGAACAAAAATGGGACTTGACTGACCCATCTAAATGGGAATGGCAAAGGTACAGAATATGGTGGCTGTCTATTCTTTGTATTGGTCTAGCATCTCAGGCTCAGATGACTCAAGGATTCAAGTAATGTCTTCAGGATGCATTGTCTTTTCATTTGTTGATCTCGGCTTGGTTTTAATATCTCCTTCTATAGAATTTTTCTCCATGTGGCAAGGAAAATGGCTATCTCCCAGGTATCTAATTCACTTCTTGTTCTTACCAAAATGGTGGTGTTGTATTACCACAAAAAATAAAAAACAACCCCTCATCAAACCTCACCCCTCCTCTTCCCCTCACATAAACACACAAAGAAATATTCTGGCTGACTCCCCACCTTGGAAGACATGACCAGTCCAAGACAAATCATGGGGGAGTCACATGGCTGGAGTGGGGAAGTACAGTTCTCCAAATGAATAGGAGGTGCTACACAGAGGAAAGAAACAGATGCTCACTGTACTAAAGAAAATCCCCATTAAAATATGATGCTTAGGAAAGAACACAGTATTTCAAATGAAATTTTAGTAGCATAATGTAAAGTGGAACCCAGCCTTAGACCCTGTAGATCAAAACCCATCATATCAGCTTTGGGGGACAACTTCCCAAGGGTAATAACTTATATTGATTTGAATTCTGTAAAAAAGGCAAATAAACCCTGAAATTTTTCAGATATTCTAATGTGTTATCAATATATTCTCATTTTCTCCTTTTTTCCTTTTCTTTCTCTACCTCTTTCTCTCTCCATCTGTTATACCAAGAAAAGTAGTAACTTTCGGGGATTCTGGGTATAGAAAGAAGACAAACTTGGAGATCATTATAAAATCGTGTAATAACTAAAATGAGGGAGGTAAGACATCTAACATCTTTAAGATCATAGTGAAATTATTGTGCACTCACACACACAGACATATGAATTGCAGTACTTTACAAGTAATTTTATTACATTTTGACTTAGCTTCTTGTCACATTTTCCTCAGATAATTACTACATATCATCTTTTCAGTAACCCCTCCACCTGCCATGACGCACTATTTAGAATTGCATATTCCATCCCTGCCAGGACTCCCCAACCACCAAATGCTACTTTATTTTTTAACATGGAACATATTATTTTCTAATATACTCTATTATTTACTTGCTTACTGTGATTACTATTGGTCTGTTCTACTGGAATATAAGTGCAATGAGGACAAGGGAATTTTTTTTTGTATTTTATTCAACATGGTATCCTCAGCATTAGAACAGTACCTTACACAAGTAAGAAAATAAATATGTAAATAAACAAATATTTGTTCAATTATTGAGTCACCCTTTTAATATCATTTCTCTGCTTTGTAATGAATTTTCTTTCTCTTCTATCCATGTATAGTTTTCATATCAAGCTAGAAATTAAGAGACTTCTTCCTGGGTATCTTCACTGGAATATCCATAACAATTTTTCAAAATTGAAATAATCATGTGTTAGCTTTCCCATTCTTCTCTACTGTATTCTTTATCTCAGTTAGTAATGATGCAGTTCCTCCCATTACCCAAGACCACCCAATCAGCCTATCCCTACCTTGTTTACAAAGATTTTATGGGAACCTTTAATATTGCCTTCCTGAAATTCAGGCATATCAAAAATTATTTCCTGGGCTAGCAATATAGTAAGAAAAAATAGTTATAAAATTAAAAAAATGAATTTAGAATGGCATGACTTATTCTTTTTGTGTACATTCTAGCTCTTGGCACCACTGCTTCATTAAGTCCTCACCCAACATCCAATTGATAACTGATAGACTCTGAGATTTAATTTACTGCCTAGTGTTTACAATACTTTATTCTTTTCTTTTTTAAAGTAAGGACATTTGCCATTCTCCAGAATTCTCACATCACTTTTATTCTCCAGTTTCTCAAAGATAGCAGATCAGCAGATGTCTAAGGAAAATTATTCACCTGAGCCCAGAAAATTTAATTAAAAGAAGTCTCAGTTTTATTTATGTGATCTTTTGTGACTTGCATTTCAATTCTTTCCTATCAGTATTTGTTCTTTTGTTTTTAGTCTGATAGTTATTTTTTTTGAGCATAGTAGAATCAAAACGGCTTGAAATACTGCATTTCAAATAAACTCTCAGGTGATACTGATCTGCTGGTGCTCAGACCACACTTTGAGTACCAAGCTAGAGAATATACTTAACTGTGTCCAGTACTAACTTTCCTGGCTCTGTCAATTCCTAGGATGACTTAGTTGCTTTCTGCTATGATTAGCTAGTTCATAGAGCTATAGCTAATCACTTTGATGATATCTCAGTGTCATAATCTTGGGAAAGGAAGTCTTCAAAAGTAGCTACTAGAGACTGCATCT
The DNA here is from genome assembly GCA_963573385.1 of Cacajao melanocephalus. Classification (NCBI taxonomy): domain Eukaryota; kingdom Metazoa; phylum Chordata; class Mammalia; order Primates; family Pitheciidae; genus Cacajao; species Cacajao melanocephalus. The sequence continues at coordinate 29,511 of CAUYLG010012236.1, read as the reverse complement.
CCTGCAAATGCTACCATCTTCAAACTCCCTCATATACTTCCAAGTCAAGTGTTATTTAGCTGCACCTTAAGTCTTCTAGGACTGTTTTCTTTAGGATTACTTCTCAGTGGTATGAGGCAAAAATAAAGATAATCAAATTTAAGGCAAGCAATTGCCTCTTGTGCAAAGGTTCCGCCCAAGAGAGCTGTATGCTGAAGTAGGAGCAGGGTCAGGCAGTGAACTGCTGGTAACCCAGGCCTCTGAATGTGTCCAGAGTCCAGCACTCGCATTAGTCACAAGGAATCAGAATGTCAGCGTCACTGGTTTTGCAATCTAGCCTAATTGGATGGAAAAAAAAACCCACTGCTCCTAATAGGCAGAACAGAGAGGACACAAAATAACCGGTTACTGATGGCTGGGCTCTCTGGTAAACCTGAGTTACAGCATATTGGTTTCATCTACAGGCTGAATGGGGCCTTCTGCTTTCTCCCCTGGAACAGAAATGGCTTTGTCTCTAGAGAAGTCAAGAGTGTACTTCTCACTTATAAGCATGAGACACACATAATTCCACTAGTTTCTGCTGAAAGATGTAGCAGAGAGTAAGGAAACTGACTATAGGAAATCAGTAACTGGGAAAGAGGACAACTGGGCCTAGCTCAAGAGGAAGGTGTAGGTATGACTCCTGCAAGTAATAATAAGAAAATTGTCCAAGGAGGAGAAGCACAATAGAGAGAAAGAACACACGTAAGTTCTCTTTTCTAAAGCATACTAACCTTACCTAATAGTGAAATGAGAATGAATGAAGTCTCAGGCAGGGAAAATCAGATTTGCAATTGCTTTTTAATTGAAGGACATATTAAGAGGGTGATAGAAAGGCAAAAACATGGGGAAGGGGGCCAAAGAATCCAATCTCTCTCTCTAATCCAGGTTATTTTCAGACTGTCTACAGTTCTACTTCTCTAACAGACTTTGCCTATGGCTGCCTGACCATCACTCTGTGTGTTTCGGCTTGAGGGTCTCCCCAGTCTTTTGGTAATGGTAGTCCCTGATATATATGTGGTTGGGAATAAAACATTGAGTATAATATGAGAAATGGTTTTTAGAATTACCTTAATTATGGACATTTCTTTATTTTCTGGAGCCCTATAAGCTGAAGTCCCTATTCTATGGATAAGGAATCTTATCTTTCATCCTTTTTGAGCAGAGGTGAGAGAGATGGATGGAAATGGGTAGAGTCAGCTCTTCTCTATGACTGACTAAAGTTTGGGTTGGGAGCAGAAGTATCTCCAAGAGGAATAAATAAGTATACAGGGACGAAGAGCAGAACAATTCACTATGTTCCCTGTTTCATAGATAAAAATTGACAACTTTGGTCACTGCGACACTGAAAAATCAGCCCCCATTACGCCTTTGGCATGAACACCCTAGTTATTTCAGTTGACTTCAATGGTAATATTTTTCAGAATCCTACAGGTAAAACATGTAGGTACAATAAAATGGAGTTTCAGACATGTTTAAGTTAGAGAGAGTTCTCTATAAGTGTATTATATATTAATTTGATTAAAAAATCAGAATCTAGAAGTCTTAGAGCAATCAAGCAAGAGAAAGGTATGAAAAGGTATCCAAATAGAAAGAGAGGTCAAACTATCTCTCTTCACAGACGATATGAGTCTCTACCTAGAAAACCCCATAGTCTCTGCTTAAAGATTCTGTGATCTGATAAACTTCAGCATAGTTTTAGGATACAAAACCAATGAACAAAAGTCAACAGTATTTCTATTCAACAATGTCCAAGCTGACGACCTAATCAGGAACACAATCCCATTCACAATAGCCACCAAAAGAATGAAATACCTATGAATGCAGCTAACCAGGGAGGTGAAAAATCTCTCCAATGAGAATTACAAAACACTGCTGAAAGAAATAAAAGATAACCCAAACAAATGGAAAAACATGTTATAGGAAGAATCAGTATTGTTAAAATGGTCATACTGCCCAAAGCAATTTATACATTTAATGCTAGTCCTATCAAACTACCAATATCATTTTTCAGAGAATTAGAAAAAAACTCTTCTAAAATTCATATGGAGCAAAGAAAAGCACCCAAATAGCCAAAACAATCCTAAGCAAAATGAGTAAAGCTAGAGGCATCACACTACCTAACTTCAAACTGTACTATAAGGCGACAGTTACCAAAACAGCACGATACTGGTACAAAAACAGACACATAGACCAATGGAACAGCTTAGAAAATTCAGAAATAAAACCACACACCTAAAACCATCTGACAAGCCTACAATAGCAAGCAATGGGGAAAGGATTTCCTATTCAATAAATGGTTCTGGGATAATTGACTAGCCATTTGCAGGAGATTAAAACTGGATCCTTCCTTTCATTATATACAAAAATCAACTCAAGATGGATTAAAGACTTAAATGTAAAACCTCAAAGAATAAAACATTCTAGAAGAAAACCTAGGAAATACCATTTTGAACATCAGCCCTGGCAAAGATTTCATGACTAAGACTCCAAATGTAATTGCTGCAAAAACAAAAATTGACAAATGAATCCTAATTAAACTAAAGGGCTCTGCATGCAAAATAAATTATCAACAGAGTAAACAGACAACCAAGAGAATGGGAGAAAATGTTTGCAAACCATGCATCTGACAAAGGTCTAATATCCAGAATCTATAAGGAACTTAACAAGCAAAAAACAAACAACCCCATTAAAACGTGGGCAAAGGACATGAACGGACACTTTCCCCAAAACAAGACATACATGTGGCCAACAAGCATATAAAAAATGCTTAACGTCACTTATCATTGCAGAAATGCAAACCAAATGCATAATGAGATACCATCTCACATCAGTAAGAATGAGTACTATTAAAAAGTCAAAAAATAAAAGACGCTGGTGAGGTTGTGGAGAAAAGGGAACGCTTATACACTGCTGGTGGGAATGTAAATAGTTCAGCCACTGTGGCAAGCAGTTTGGAGATTTCTCAGGTAACTTAGAACAAACTGTCATCTAACCTAGCAATCCCATTCCTTTGGATTACCCAAAGCAATCCCATTCCTTTGGATTAACCCAAGGAATATAAATTGTTCTACCATGAAGACACATGAACATGTATGTTCATGGCAATTCTATTCCCTGTAGCAAAGACATGGGAACAACCTAAATGTTCATCAACGGTGGACTAGATTAAAAAAATGTGGTGCATGAATGCCATATGATACTAAATACTATGCAGTCATAAAAAATCCTATTCTTCGTAGCAACATGGATGCAGCTGGAGGCCATTATCCTAAGCAAATTAATCTAGGAACAAAAAACCAAATACTACTTGGGTGACAGGTACATTAAAATCCCAGGCTTCACCACTATGCAATTCATCCATGTAACCAAAAACCACTTGTACCCTTAAAGCTACTGAAATAATAATAAAAAAGCAAATCAAGCTAAATATTGAGTACACATGGACAGAAAGAAGAGAACAATAGACACCAGGGCCTACTTCAGGGAGGAGGGTGGGAGGAGGATGAGAGTCCAAAAACTACTTTCTGGTACTGTGCTTATTACTTGAGTGATGAAATAATCTGTACTCCAAAACTCTGTAACACAAAATTTATCCATGTAAAAAACCTGTACATATACCCCTTGAACCTAAAATAAAAGTTGGAAAGAAAGAAAAACCAGAATTGATTAAATTGGAATAAAAACAATATTTTTTCTGGTTTTGCTTTTCCATTATGTGAAATGAGAATTTCAACTTAATTCATAAGTAGTGCTCCTGCAGAATATTTATCTATGCCAGGAGGAAAGAAATAATTGTGTTTTTTGAACTGAATTTGAAATTTAAAAAGTATTTTGTTTTGAGGAAAATCTTTTTGAAAATTCAAGCCAAACAGTAGCAGTAGCAGTCATAACAGTTAAGACCCTCTTTCCTTAGACATGGTATCATGGGCCTGGAAAATGTCTTCTGCCTCCTGCACCCCATGCCTGATTCTCTTCTCCCATATTGAGTGTCTTAAGCATTTTACTACCTGAAGTGTTCTAACTAGGAATCTATACAGGTGGTAAAAGGTATCCTACTCAGAAATTCAAATTCTCTTAGAGATTTTAAATGGAATATCAATCTCCATCCTTTAATATGATCTAGGTAAACAGATTGCTCTGGACCTAGATACAGCCAAAAATAGTAGGGCACTTGTTTTTTGGGGGTTCGCATGGAGTAGCATTTTGAGGAATGATAGGGGTGTGAAAAGAGAGCAGAAAGCACTCAAGAATTACAGCTCCTTTAGGTAATTAAACTATTTTAAATTTTTCCTGAATTAAAGTGACATTATCTTCCACTTCAGGAGGAGTGCATCTTATTTTAGAAAGTCCCAGGAATGCTGCTATGATTTTTGAAGTGAACAGGTTTTACTAGCATGAAGTACTAAAACCTTGGGAACATTTGGAAATGGAATAGTAAAATAATAATGAGACAAAATATGAATGTCATGAGGATGTATTACATCCTCCCCTTAAAAATCTACGTCACCCATGTTGAATTTAATGCACTGTTTTCAAAGTTAACAGAAATCACTTAGGGGATTAAAGTAGGCCACAAACTTGTTTCACTCATTACCCAACTTACTTTCAAATCCCACATTGAAGGCACAAGAGTATCACATGTTTCTACTTCAAGGCTGCACGTACAGGAAACTAAAGCCCTTGACACAGCTTGTTAGCAGAAGATCCAAATCAGAGTAAATTGTGTAAATTATAACTAAATTGCAAAGCTTTTGGGCAAAACAGGCATGCTAGTCTAATCAGGAAAGTGGTGATATTTACTTTTCGATAATGCAGGTTGGAAGAGGAATTGGGGGAGGGAGGCATCACAGATCTCTTTTAATATATTTCTGAACTTGGCAACCTGATCTGGTTTTGTCACATATTTGCAGCTTAAAAAGTATTTGGCTTTTACAACAGCCAAAATAAGTATCCTTAATCACTTTCAACCTATGAACAGATGGGCAAACAGTGCTTTTATAAATGGAGCATACAAAATACTTCAATATCAGCCAAAACTAATTAGTAGCAATATCTGAACCAAACTCTAAAACTGATTTAGTGTTTAATATATATTATCATATAAGCATTAGCAGTTGAAAGGAAATTCCCTGTTCAAATGTTTGCCAAGCTCAGGGTGTAATGTTCGGACATGATTAACTTACTAATTAACTTATTGTATCTTTTCTCACATGTAATCATGCATAATGATTTCTTCTCTATCTGAAAACTATTTAATTTGAAGCTTTGAACATAGATTTGTCAAACTTCAAATGAAAAAAGTCAGAGGCAGCCAGTTGGTCCTGTTTTTTCTCTCATTCTTAGAGTGACATTAGTAGGAAGTGGCATGAGAGTAAGTGGAGTGGTCTCTTCTCTGATGAAAACTTGTTTTGTATCTTGCCCTTAATGACTCACTTTTTTATTTTTATGAGGATTTTCTAAGAGTTTTATAGAGACTCTTTAGTGGCTATAAATGTCTGTAAAAATGATAATTTGCTCCATATCAAAATTGTATTAAGACGTGGTAAAGAAAGATAAATCTAAAAATTACATTTGGAGGGTAAGCAAAGAATAATTTCTCTGATTCTCTAACTCAGAGGAGGTCACTCAGTCTCCATATATCTGACAGTAACAATGCATTTCCCACATCTCATCTACTACTCATTCTTGTGTAAAGAATGAACATAAAGTATGTGGCATAAAATTAAACATTTGTGTAATAGACTCTGTATTTGTGATATGGCTGTATCTTTTCAATACTCCTGAAACAAACAAATGCACAAAAACCTAAAGCCAGTTACTCAAGTCATCCTAACTATTGAGGATTGAGTGTCCAAAGGTTGGGTCAGTACCAACATTTCTGTTGTCATGAATTAATTTTGTCCTCCTTTGATTTCATCACACACAGGATGAAGAGGACTTTGAATTCTGGCTGTACTACTTATAACTTCATTTCATTTATGACATCAGAATAATAATATTTATCCAATGAAACTATTTTTTTTAATTTTGATTTTTTTTGAGCCAGGGTCTAACTAGGTTACCTAGGTTAATTTCTCACTCCTGGGCTCAAGCAATTCTCCTGTCTCAGCCACCTGACTTGCTGAGACTACAGGTGCATGTCACTGCCTCCAGCCCTAACAGTACTATTGTGAAGATTAAAGGAGAAAGTATATCTGAAATAAATGTTTAATAAAAGGTTGTTACTACCACTACTGCTGATATTAATGGGTTTAATTATTATCCTTTTATTTTACACAATGATTACCAGCCTATTTCAGGAAATATGAACAAAATTAGAAAACAAGAAAAAAATTATCATTTTTCTTTACAATCTAATGTTTTCTTTACAACCCAGTGTTTAATCAGGAATGCATCAGTTTTACTGAAGGAGTCAATGAAACAGAATCTCTGAAGGAAGGTCCTGAATAGGAGTTCCTTGGAAATAATTGTCATGATTCCTATCCATTCTTGATTTAGAAACACTGAGTTAATATAACCACTAATAATACTTGGCATGTTTTTATAGTCATTCATATATATATATAATATATATACATATATATATATATTTTAAAGTTACAATTATATAATGCATATAATTTAATATCTTTATTTTTTAATATTAACTTTAGAAATGACAAGCATTTAGTCAAATTATTACATAATCTTCATAACCAACATTTTTACAACCTCATAATAGTCTGTTGATTGGCTGTAACACAATATACTCAGATATTTGTTTCTAAATTTTTTTCTATTCTATTCTAAAATTTTTTCTATTATAAATTTTTTTCTATTATAAAAGAAACTGAGAATGGATATCTTCATGCATATAGCTTTTTTCATACTTAAGGGAAAATCCCAAAAAGGAAATTACTAGGTTGCATGCTCTTGATTCATATTGCCAAGTCTATCTGTTTTCCAGGTAGATTATACAATTGAGAATAATGTTGGAAATGCATCTTGAACCAAACATGCTCTGGAATTTGATAGGTTTGTAGGGTTTTCCTCTTAAATTCAGAAGTGAAAAATGGTGCCTTATTTCCATTTTAACTTAAAATAATTACTGAAACATTTTTCTGTATGTATGTTTCTAATTATTTTTTGACAGGTGTGTGTTTTAATTAATCATAAACAAAAATTTATTTGAGAATACAATGAAACCTTCAAGGCAGTCTGGTTATGTGGTTCCCACAAAACTATGTTCAGAAATCATTATTCCAAAGTTAGGAAATATGATACAGATGAAATATGGGATGTTTATTTTGGAAGGGAGACTTTATATACATATATACATATATATATATCTTTTAATAGAGATATAAAATTTGAAATTAAGTGAAAGACACTTTTATGAAGACAGGTTTGGTTGCTGGAAATTAAAAGAAAAATGGGCCAGGCATAGTGATGTGTACTTCTAGTCCCAGCTACTTGGGAGATTGAGGCAGGAGAATTGCTTGAGCTCAGGAGTTAGAGGCTGCAGTGAGCTGTGATTGCACCACTGCATTCCAGCCTTGGTAACAGAGCAAGACTCTGTTTCTAAAATAAAATAAAAATAAAAAATATATTAATAAAAGGAAAATAAAAGAAAAAGGTTGGCAATAGATATTATCTAGAAAATAAGTACAAATCTGAGATAATATGAAAGGAGCTAATCCCTTTTGCTTGTCTGCATGCTATTCTTAGAACGTGTTAAGAAATCAACAACTAAATAACTGACTAATGTTTATCCTTCCCATCCAGAGCCATTGTATATCAGTAATTCATATGTCAGTGAGAATTAAAAATCATTCTTTGGTTATAGATTCAGGAATGACTTAAAAAAGGGTGGGCTTGAGATTCTAATTATTTTGGAGATTAGTACTGGACAGAATTACCTGTGTTTGTTTATCACAGGGTAGCAGGTGCCTATTCCCCTTGACTGTAAGATATTATATGCTACTTATTCATGTTGGAGAAAGCTAAGTTGTTAGTTTGCTTTCTCATCCCTATCTTGTGATCAAGATGCATTCATAAAGCATGGTTGTGACTGTGTAAGTTTGTTCAGCAACTTTATCTTTGGTTTATTCATTGTTTATTTTTTATTTTTAACTCATCATGTATTTGTTTATTATTATTTTAATTTGTGTATATTTTATTGTATTTTAGGTTCTGGGGTACATGTAAAGACATGCAGGATTGTTGCATAGGTGCATACATGGCAATGTGGTTTGCTGCCTCCATCCCCATCACCTACATCTGGCATTGTTTATTTTTATTTACAGAAAAAATTATATCTATTTTTTGTGTACAACATGATGTTTTGAAGTATATATACATTGTGGAATGACTAAATTGAGCTAATTAACATGTGCGTTCCTTTAAATAGTTATCATTTTTATGATGAATACAATATATTGTTTAACTATAGTCACCATGTCGTACAGTAGATCTCTTGGACTTATTCCGCCTATGTAAATACAATTGTATATCCTTCAGCCAACATCTCCACAACACCTGCTTCAAAATGCTCCAGCTCTTTTTGCCACTATTTTACTCTCTACTTGTATGAGATCAACATTTTAGATTCCACATATGAGTGAGGTCATGCGGTATTTGCCTTTCTGTACCTGGCTTATTTCATTTGGCATGATGTCCTCTAGGTTTATCCATGTTGTCACAAATGACAGAATTTCCTTCTTTTTATGGCTGAGTAGTATTCCATTGTGCATATATACTGTTTCTTCTTTTTTCATTCATACGTTGACAAACACCTAGGTTGATTCCATATCTTGAATGGTGCAGTGAACATGGTAGTGCAGATATCTCTGACAAACTGATTTTATTTCCTTTGGATGTATACCCAGGTGTGGGATAGCGGAATTAAATTGTATTCTATTTTTAATTTTTTGAGAAACCTCTGTACTGTTTTCCGTAAGGTTGTACTAATTGACATTCCCACCAACAGTGTGCAGGGGCTCCCTTTTCTCTGTGTCCTCTCCAATACTTGCTGTTTTTTCTCTTTCTCATGATCAATTCTTCCATGTGTGAGGTGATAACTCATTGTGGTTTTAATTTGTATTTCCCTGATGATTAGTGATATTGAGCATTTTTTCATATACATTTTGGCTATTTGTATGTCTTCTTTGGAGAAATCTCTATTTGAATGTTTTGTTCATGTTTTAGCAACTTTTGATTCAATATCATTAACTTGGTGTTTTACTGAGTCAGTTTCATTAATAAATGTGGAATAAGGAATGGATTAAAATGTAGATATTTGTATTGTATCATTAGCAAAACTAGAATCATATGATACTAACATATCAGTAACTTCTGTCTAGAAGACTGATAAATCCCCTAGTGTCATATTATTATTATTTTTTAAATTGCATTTTAGGTTTTGGGGTACAAGTGAAGAACATGCAAGATTGTTGCATAGGTACACACATGGCAGTGTGATTTGCTGCCTTCCTCCCCATCATCTATATCTGGCATTTCTCCCTATGCTATCTCTCCCAAACTCCCTACCCCCTGCTGTCCCTCCCCTATTTCCCCCTGACAGACCCCAGTGTGTGATGCTCCCCTCCCTGTGTCCGTGTGTTCTCATTGTTCAACACCCACCTATGAGTGAGAACATGTGGTGTTTGATTTTCTGTTCTTGTGTCAATTTGCTGAGAATTATGGTTTCCAGGTTCATCCATGTCCCTACAAAGGACACGAACTCATCATTTTTTATGGCTACATAGTATTCCATGGTGTATATGTGCCACATTTTCCCTGTCCATTCTATCATCAATGGGAATTTGGGTTGGTTCCAAGTCTTTGCTATTGTAAACAGTGCTGCAATGAACATACATGTGCCTGTGTCCTTATAATAGAACGATTTATAATCCTTTGGATATATACCCAGTAGTGGGATTGCTGAGTCAAATGGAATTTCTATTTCTAGGTCCTTGAGGAATCACCACACTGTCTTCCACAATGGTTGAACTAATTTACACTCCCACCAACAGTGTAAAAGTGTTCCTATTTCTCCATATCCTCTCCTGCACCTGTTGTTTCCAGATTTTTTAATGATCACCATTCTAACTGGTATGAGATGGTATCTGTGTGGTATTGATTTGCATTCCTCTAATGACAATTGATGAGCATTTTTTCATGTTTGTTGGAATCATATATGTCTTATTTTGAAAAGTGTCTGTTCTTATCCTTCACCCACTTTTGAATGGTTTCTTTTAATTTGTTTTAGTTCTTTATAGATTCTGGATATTAGCCATTTGTCAGATGGGTAGATTGAAAATTTTTTTCCCATTCTGTTGGTGCCAGTTCACTCTAATGATTGTTACTTCTTGTGTACAGAAGCTCTGGGGTTTAATTAGATCCCATTTGTCTATTTTGGCTTTCATTGTCAATGCTTTTAGTATTGTTTTAGTCATGAAGTCCTTGCCTATGCCTATGTCCTGGAAGGTTTTGCCTAGGTTTTCTTCTAGGGTTTTTATGATGTTAGGTCTTATGTTTAAGTCTTTAACCCATCTGGAGTTAATTTTAGTGTAAGGTGTCAGGAAGGGGTCCAGTTTCTGCTTTCTGCCACTGCTAGCCAGTTTTCCCAACACAATTTATTAAACAGGGAATCCTTTCCCCATTGCTTGTTTTTGTCAGGTTTGTCAGTGATCACATGGTTATAGATATGTGGCATTGCCTTCAAGGCCTCTGTTCTATTTAATTGGTCTATATCTCTGTTTTGGTACCAATACCATGCCATTTTGATTACTGTAGCCTTGTAGTATAGTTTGAAGTCAAGTAGCATGATGCCTCCAGCTTTGTTCTTTTTGCTTAGAATTGTCTTGGCTGTGCGAGCTCTCTTTTGGTTCCATGTAAAGTTTAAGGTGGTTTTTTCCAGGTCTGTGAAGAGGGTCATAGGTAGCTTGATGGGGATAGTGTTGAATCTATAAATTACTACAGGTAGTATGGCCATTTTCACAATATTGATTCTTCCCAACCATGAGCATGGAATGTTTTTCCATCTGTTTGTGTCCTCTCTTATTTTGTTGAGCAGTGGTTTGTAGTTCTCCTTGAAGAGGTCCTTTACATTCTTTGTTTGTTCTAATCCTAGGTATTTTATTCTCTCTATAGCAATTGTGAATGGCAGTTCATTCTTGATTTGGCTCTCTTTAAGACTGTTATTGATGTCTAGGAATGCCTGTGATTTTTGCACATTGATTTTGTATCCTGAGACTTTGGTGAAGTTGCTTATCAGTTTCAGGAGATTTTGGGCTGAGACAATAGGATCTTGTAAATATACAATCTTGTTGTCTGCAAATAGAGACAATTTACCTGCCTCCTTTCCTAATTGAATACCCTTTATTTCTTTTCTTGCCTGATTCCTCTGGCTAAAACTTCAAATACTATATTGCATAGGAGTGGTGAGAGAGGGCATCCTTGTCTAGTGCCAGATTTCAAAGGGAATGCTTCCAATTTGTGCCCATTCAGTATGATATTGGCTATGGGTTTGTCATAAATAGCTTCTATTATTTTGAGATATGTTCCATTGATACCTAGTTTATTGAGAGTTTTGAGCATAAAGCGTTGTTGAATTTTATTGAAGGCCTTCTCTGTATCTATTGAGGTAGTCATATTGAGGTTTGTGTCTTTGATTCTGTTTATGTGGTGGATTACGTTTATAGACTTGCATATGTTGAACTAGCCTTGCATCCCTGGGATGAAGCCTGCTTAATCGTGATGTGCTGTTGCAGTTGGTTTGCCAGTATTTTATTGAACATTTTTGCATCTATGTTCATCAAGAATATTGGCCTGAAGTTTTCTTTTTGAGTTCAGTCTCTGCTGCGTTTTGGTATCAGGATGATGTTGGTCTCATAAAATGATTTGGGAAGGTTTCCCTCCTTTTGGATTGTTTGGAATAGTTTCAGAAGGAGTGATACCAGGTCCTCTTTTTGTGTCTGGTAGAATTCGGCTGTGAAACCTTCTGGACCTGGGCTTTTTTTGGTGTGTAGGCTATTAATTGCTGCCTCAACTTCAGCTCTTGTTATTGGTCTATTCAGGGTTTCAAGTTCATCCTGGTTTAGGCTTGAGAGGGTGCAAGTATCCAGGAATTTATCCATTTCTTCCAGGTTTACTGGTTTATATGCATACAATTCTTTGTAGTAATCTCTGCTGGTAGTTTGTATTTCTGTGGAGTCGCTGGTGATATCCCCTTTATCATTTTTTATTGCATCTATATGATTCTCTATTTTCTTTTTTATTAATCTGGCTAGCAGTCTATTTTGTCAACCTTTACAAAAAAACAGCTCCTGGATTTATTGATTTTTTGAAGGTTTTTTTTGTGTCTCTATCTCCTTCTGTTCTGCTCTGATCTTAGTTATTTCCTGTCTTCTGCTAGCTTTTGAGTTTTTTTGATCTTGCTCCTCTAGCTCTTTCAATTTTGATCATAGGGTGTTGATTTTAGACCTTTCCTTGCTTCTCATGTGGGCATTTATTGCTATAAATTTCCATCTAGACACTGCTTTAAATGTGTCACAGAGATTCTGGTACATTGTTTCTTCATCGTCATTGGTTTCAAAGAACATCTTTACTTCTATCTTCATTTCATTATTTATCCAGTCAACATTCAAGAGCCAGTTGTTCAGCTTCCATGAAGTTGTGTGGATCTGAGTGATTTTCTTAGTCCTGAGTTTTAACTTGATTGCCCTGTAGTCTGAGAGACTGTTTGTTATGATTTCCATTCTTTTCCATTTACTGAGGAGTGATTTACTTCCAATTATGTAGTCAATTTTAGAGTAGCTGTGAGATGGTGCTGAGAAGAATGTATATGCTGTGGTTTTGGGTGGAGAGTTCTGTAGATGTCTATTAAGTTTGCTTGATCCAGATCTGAGTTGAAGTCCTGGATATCCTTGTGAATTTTCTGTCTCTTTGATCTTTCTAATATTGAGAGTGGAGTGTTAAAGTCTCCCACTATTATTGTGCGGGAGTCTATGTCTCTTTGTAGGTTGTTAAGAACTTGCTTTATGTATGCCGGTGCTCCTGTATTGGCCACGCATATATTTAGGATCATTAGCTCTTCTTGTTGCATTAATCCTTTTACCATTATGTAATGCCCTTTCTGTCTTTTTTTATCTTTGTTGGTTTAAAGTCCATTATATCAGAGACTAGGATTGCAACTCCTGCTTTTTTATTCTCTCCATTTGCTTGGTAAATCTTCCTCCATCCCTTTATTTTGAGCCTATGTGTGTCCTTGCACATGAGATGGGTTTCCTGGATACAGCACACTGATGGGTTTTGGATTTTTATCCAATTTGCCAGTCTGTGTCTTTTGATTGGGGCATTTGGCCCATTTACATTTAAGGTTAATATTGTTATGTGTGAATTTGATCCTGCCATTTTGATGCTAGTTGGTTGTTTTGCCCATTAGTTGATGCAGTTTCTTCATTGTGTCGATGCTTTTTACCATTTGGTAGGTTTTTAGAGTGGCTGGTACTGGTTGTTCCTTTCTATGTTTAGTGCTTCTTTCAGGAGCTCTTGTAAGATAGGCCTGGTGGTGGCAAAATCTCTCAGCAATTGCTTGTTCATAAGGGATTTTATTTCTCCTTTGCTTATGAAGCTTAGTTTGGCTGGATATGAAATTCTAGGTTGAAAGTTATTTTCTTTAAGGATGTTGAATATTGGCCCCCACTCTCTTCTGGCTTGTAGAGTTTCTGCTGAGAGATCCATTGTGAGTCTGATGGGCTTCCTTTGTCGGTAACCTGACCTTTCTATTTGGCTTCCCTTAGCATTTTTTCTTTCATTTCAACTCTGGAGAATCTGAAGATTATGTGCCTTGGGGTTGCTCTTCTTGAGGAATATCTTTGTGGTGTTCTCTGTATTTCCTGGACTTGACTATTAGCCTGCCTTGCTAGGTTGGGGAAGTTCTCCTGGAAATATCCTGAAGAGTGTTTTCCAGCTTAGACTCATTCTTTCTGTCACATTCAGGTACACCTATCAAAGGTAGATTAGGTCTTTTTACATAATCCCTTATTTCTTGGAGGCTTTGTTCATTTCTTTTCACTCTTTTTTCTCTATTCTTGCCTTCTCATTTTATTTCATTGAGTTGATCTTCAATCTCTGATATCCATTCTTCTGCTTGGTCAGTTCGGCTACTGAAACTTGTATATGCTTTGCGAAGTTCTCATGTTTTGTTTTTCAGCTCCATTAAATCATTTATATTCTTCTCTAAGCTGTTTACTCTCATTAGCATTTCATCAAACCTTTTTTCAAGGTTCTTAGTTTCTTTGCATTGGGTTGGAACATGTTCTTTTAGCTCAGAGAAGTTTCTTATTACCCACCTTCTGAGTCCTGTTTCTGTCAATTCATCAGACTCATTCTCCATCCAGCTTTGTTCCTTTGCTGGTGATGAGTTGTGATCCCTTGGAGGAGAAGAGGTGTTCTGGTGTTGGGTGTTTTCTTCCTTTTTGTGCTAGTTTCTTCCCATCTTTGTTGATGTATCTACCTGTGGTCTTTGGTGACCTTGGATGGAGTCTTTGAGTGGATGTCCTTTTCATTGATAATGAAGTTATTTTTCTCTGTTTTTTAGTTTTCCTTCTAACAGGCCTGTTTGTTGTAGGACTGCTGGAGGTCCACTCCAGACCCTGGTTGCCTGGGATCATCTGCGGTGGCTACAGAACAGCAAGGGTTGCTGCCAGTTTCTTCTTCTGTTATTTTTGTCCCAGAAGGATACCTGCTAGATGTCAGCCTGAGCTCTCCTTTATGAGGTGTCTCTTTGGATATATGGGGGTCGGGAAGCTGCTTGATGAGACAGTCTGTCCCTTATAGGAGCTCAAGTGCTAAGCTGTGAGCTCCATTGTTCCATTCAGAGCTTCTGGACAGGTACGCTTAAGTCTGCAGTGTAACTCATAACTGCCTATTTTTCCCAGGTGCTCTGTCCTGGGAAGGTGGGACTTTATAAGTTCCTGACATGCTGCTGCCTTTTTTCAGAGATGCCCTGCCCAGCAAGGAGGTAGCCTAGTCACAGTCTGCCAGCAGAGGCATTGTTGAACTTCTGTGAGCTCTTCCCAGTTTCTGTGTGAACTTCCTTGCAGTTTTGTTTATAGGGGTATAGTTAGAACTGCCTTGGTAATGGTGATCTACCTCGGTAATGGTGGACTGCCTCAGTAATGGCAGATTGCCTCAGTAATGGCGGACTGCCTTGGTAGTGGTGGACACCCTTCCCCCCCACAGAGCTGGACCATCCTGGGTCTGGCTGCACTTGCTGTGAAACTCTCTATCCAAAGCATTTCAGATTGCTGGTCTTTGTGGAGGTGGGACCCGCTGAGCCAGATCACCTGGCTCCCTGTTTCAGCCCCCTTTTTTTCAGTTGAATGACTGGCTCTGTCTCCCAGGTGTTCCAGGCACCAGTTGAAATGGCTGCCCAGATTTGTGTGAGTTTTTGTGCAGAGACCTGCTGTGCCAGCTGAAATAGCTGTGGTGGAAACTCATGGCACTTTTCAGCCTGGGAATCTGCTGATCTTTGGGCAGTAATAACTCATTTGGTAATGTGGTGATCACTCATCCTCTGTGTTATTCTAGCTAGGAACTGCACTCCAGAGCTGTTCCTATTCAGTCATCTTGGATTTTAAACAGTTCTATTTTTAGTCCTTTGAGAAATCGTCATAGTTTTCCATAGAGGTTGTACTAAATTACATGCCCAAGAAGAGTGTATAAGAATTCCGTTTTTTCCACATCCATACCAATGTCTGTGTTGTTTTTTTAGTTTTTAGTAACAGCCATTCTCACTGACATAAGATAACTCATTGTGGCTTTAATTTGGATTTCTCTGATGATTAGTGACGTTGAGCATTTTTTCATATGCTTGTTGGCCATTTGTCTTCTTTTGAGAAATGTCTACTCATATACCTTGCCCACTTTTCAGTGGAGTTTTCTTTTTTTTGAGTTCCTTGTATGTTCTTGATATTAGTCACCCATTGAATCCATAGTTTGCAAACATTTTCTTCCACTATGAGGCTCATCTGTTCACTGTTGTTGACAATGATTATTATTATGCTATGCCAAAGTCATATTCTTGCAGCATCATTTAAGAAATTTCATTATTTTCTTCATTGAAATTGTGGTTTTAGTTTTAAGTTGTTCTGTTTTGTCTTTCTAAAACATTTTTTTTCATCATGGGCTGTCCATAATTATCACTTAAAATACACCACGAGGGAAAAGTAGAGTATTAGGACAATAATTATTTTATCAATTGAATAGTTTGTTCTTTCTTGTGAGTTTTTCATCAGTGCACTTTATTTTATATGGCCCTTCTGAGGATCAATAATCCTCAGAAGAATGACAATACTTCACTGGTGTCTTATAGTCCATTTGGGCTGCTATAATGAAGTACCACAGACTGGGTGGCTTAAACAGAAAACACTTATTCTCAAATTCTAGAGGTTAGGAATCTGATATCACGGTGTCAGTATGGTTGGGTTTTGGTAAAGGCTCTCTTTCAGGTTGCAGATAGATAGCCATCCTGTTGTATACTCACATGGTACAAAAAGAACAAGAAAGCTCTCTGGGATCTCTAGGGATTAAGGACACCAATTCCATTTATGAGGGCTCCATCCTCATGAACGTATTACCTCCCAAAAGTCTCACCTCTTAATACCATCACATTGAGGGTTAGGATTTCAACATATGAATTTAGGGGGTGGGGATACAAACATTCAATGTATTGTAACAGGTTAACAAATTCTAACAATTGTAATAAGCTTTTGTAATTTATAAAGTCTCCAACTGTTACTACAGGAAAACTAGGCAATATTCTTTTCACGCTGATCACTATTAGTCTTAACACTATTGCCAGAAACTGCTGAAGATGTTCTTGCTTTGTTAGATATTCTCTCCTGCTCCAAATATGTAATGAGTACTCTCTGGGCATCCTGTCTATTGTCTACCTATATATATTTCTATATCTACATATCTATGCAATCCATCTAACTAATCTTTCCATTATAACCTATGTATTTACTTGTTTGGAGAATGGCATTAGATGCCAAAATTGGCTCTAAGAATGCTCATTAATCACTTTAAAGGAACTATATGAAGTAGGCATGGGATGCTAACAGAGACATTCTCTCTCTCTGAAATCTCTAAAGGGAGAATTATGCCTTTCTTTCAGCTTCCAGTGTTGCCAGCAATCCTTGGCTTGTAGACACTTCACTCCAAACTCTGTCACTATCACCATGTGGTGACCTTCCTGTCTGTATACATTCTCCTTTTCTAATACTCCTATGAGTACTATATCACAGATCACTGAACACATTTTTTGGGAAAATAATTAAAGCCATAATGGTCCATTTTAAAACTCTGTGATTAGTTGCATATGTATATGTGATTGTTGTCTTCCACATAAATTAGCCCTTTGATCATTGTGTATTATTCATCTTTACCCTTGGTAATTTTTATTTGCTCTAAATTTTACTTTATCTGATATTAATCTAGACACTCCAGCTTTCTTTTGATTAGTGTTTTCAAGGTACATTTAGAAATTTTTGTTTTATATTTATGGGATATTTGAGATACAAGCATGCAATGTACAATAATCACATAAGTGTAAAATAATCACATAAGTGTAAATGGGGTATCCATTACCTCAAGCAATTATCCTTTGTTTTACAATCCAATTATACTATTTTAAAATGTACAATTATTTTTGACTATAGTCACCCTATTCTTCTGGCAAATACTAGGTATTATTCATTTTATCTTTTTTGTACCCATTTACCATCCCCACTTTCCCTTGCACATTCACTATCCTTTCCAGCCTCTGGTAACCATACTTATACTCTTTATCTTCATGAGTTCAGTTGTTTTAATTTTTAACTGCCACAAATAAGTGAGAACATGTAAAGTTTGTCTTTGTGTCTGGCTTATTTCAATTAACATAATGCCCTCCAGTTGCATCCATGTTGTTGCAAATCACAGGATTTCCTTCTTTCTCATGGCTAAATAGCACTCTATTGTGGATATGTATCACATTTTATCCATTCATCTGTTGAAGGACATATATGTTGTTTTCATATCCTGGCTATTGTGAATAGTGCTGCAATAAACACGGGAGTGCAGGTATCTCTTCTATATACTGTTTTCCTTTCTTTTGGGTGTATACCTCAGAGTAGGATTGCTAGATTGTATGGTGACTCTAGTTTTAGTTTTTTGAGGAACCTCCAAACTGTTTTCCATAGTGGTTGTACTAACTTACATTCTCACCAACATTGTTTTACTTTTAACCTATCTATATCATTATACTTCTTGTGAGTTTCTATAGTTTCTTATATATTTTAATCAATTCTGCTAATCTCTTTTAATTGATGCATTTATACCATTAATAGTTGTAGAATTGACATGCTTAGACTCAAGCCTACCATTTTATTGGTTTGTTGCTGTTGTTGTTCTTATTTATTTCTGGCTTCTTTTGGTCATTTGAGTATTTTTCAGTATTTGATTTTAATTTATCTGTTTTTGAATATATTTCCTTATATAGATTTTTTGGTTGTTGCTCCAGGAATTTCAAAATACAACTGTAACGTTTAACAGTCTGCTTAGAATCAACATTTTACAACTTAGGTGGAATGTAGAAAGTGTGCCACCATCCTTTTACTACATTTTCTCTCTTAGTGTTACATTTGTCTTGTATATTACATCTATATACGTTGAAAACTTTTTGAGACAATGTATTAACTTTTCATCTTTAATGGACAAATGTTATGAAAGAACTCAATAGGGAATGCATAAAACACTATATTTACCCAGATATTTACCATTTCTATTGCTTTTCCTTTATTCTTGTAGTTAGTGAGAGAGATGGCATGGAGTGTGTTTACTCTATGTAACCTCAAACTGGAACCTGCATATATAATCTGTAGACCAATTTGGAGAGAACTCTCATTTTTACATTGTTACATTTACCAATACATGAATACAATATGTCGCTTCCTTTACTTAAACCTATTTAAATTTTCTCAATATTTCTTTATCCTTTTCACTGTAGAGAACTTTTATACCACTCCTTAGACTTATTCCTCAGCATTTGATGTTTTATGATGCTGTTTTATGATGCTGTTTTAAATGGATATTTTTTAAATTTCATTTTCTAAATGCTTGTTGCTGGTATATTGTAGTACAATTTTTAATATTAATCTGTTTCTTGCATTCTTTCTTAATTCACTTATTAATACTAATGTATTTCTATACTTAAAGCATTTTTTTTACAAAATAATCATGTCATCATACAGTTTTATTTCTTAATTTCCAATCTTCTTATATATTTAGTTTACCTCCATTGTTGTGTTGGCCAGAACTTTACCTACCTAATAGAAATGGCAATAGCTGGTATTTGTGTCTTGTTCCTGAACTCAGGGATGAGCTTTCAACATCTGACCATAATGTTTGGCATTAGTTATACTATTTTGTTAATAGTATAGCTGTTCCCTTCCACTTTTTGATTTTGAATGCTGAACCAAACTTGCATTCCATGCATAAACCCAAATTGCCTATAAGTTATGTTTCTAGATTTAGATTTCATTTTTAGATTCAACATGCTAATATTTTTCTTATGAGTGAGATTAATCTGTATTTACTCATAAAATCACTGTTATGTTTTTGTGTCAAGATTATGCTTGCAACATAAAATAAGTTTGAAACCATACCCACTTTTTCTCTTATCTTGAAAAGTTTATGCAAGATTGTTGCTACTTCTAATTTGCATGTTTATGTAAAAAAACAGTGATTGATTGTTTGAGGAAAAATACAAACTCTAAACAAAATATTATTTAGTTGAATCTAAAGATAAAATCTAAATCTAAAACCATAATTTATCACAGCCAATTTGGGTTTATGCATAGGATGCAAGTTTGGTTCAGCATTCAAAATCAATAAGGAGAAGAAAAATGTTTAAATACAGTAAGAGCTTTTAACAAAATATTGTAGCTAATGCCAAATATTACGGTCAAATTTTGAAAGAATTATCCAGTTAAGCCATGTGGACTTAAAGAGTTTGGCAAAGATTTTAATTAAAAATTCAATATGTTTATTAGCTATATTAATAATCAGATTTTCTATGTTTTGTGTTTTAGTGAGTTGCTTTTTAAAGAAAACCGAATAATATCTCATCCAGCTATTCAAATTTATTGTCATATTCATAATATCTTCCTCCTAGTAGATACTGGATCTGATTTTTTATCCCCTTATTCATTCCTGATATTTTTAATTTGTGCCATTTTCTTTTGTCTTGATTAGTCTCCTAGAGGTGTTTCAAGAAAAAAAAAAAGACATAAATTACAAACATCATACAAATTAATCACAAATATGTATCCAAATAGCAATGAATATGTCTTTGTGTGAACATATATTTTCATTACTCTTTGGTAAATTACTAGGAATAAAAATACTGGGTCATGTAGTAAATTTAAGTTTTTAAGAAAGCATCAAATCATTTTACAAAGTTTCTGCACTATTTTATTATCTTCAAAAATGCACAAGAGTTCCAGTTTCTCTACATTTTTACAAATACCTGGAATTAACTTTATCTTTGATTATATCCATTCTAGCAGGTGCATAGTAATAGCTCATTGTAACTTAAATGTTCGTTTCAATATTGATATTAGCTATCTTTTCTGTGCTTATTAGCCATTTCTATATATCCTTTGAAAAAGTAACTATTCAAATATTTTACCCATATTTTAATAATTTCATTATGTTATTATTGAGTTGTAGGAGTTATTTGTATATCCTAAATTCAAGGCTTTACAAATCCAGAATGTTTCGGTCTGCCCTGAGTTTTATTGTCTTCCACTTCCTTTTGAGTCTTATGCCATGTGTGCAGCTACAGGGTAAGCCAGACATGTGAAACTAGCTTGGAGGTTCTCTCTCTCCAGTAAGAACATGTAGACTCAGCCAGGAGTAAGCTTGTCCCAATGAGGACTACAAATCTCAGATTAAAAGGGTGGAGTCAGTCACTGGCTTTCCTACTTGTTTGCCTCAGGTAAGTCACTTCCATTGAACATGGGCATTACCTGCTGACTCAAATAGAGTTTTTGTTAGGGGCTTCTCCAACTGTGTCAGAGAAGCTGTTTGTTAGTCTTCATAGCCTGCCCCACCCTGGGAGAACCTCCACATCAGCCACTGGGGAGGTGGATGATGGGAGAAGCCCCAGATCCGGCCTAAATACTATAGACTCCATGTTAATACTATAGACTCCATGTTCTTACTCTAAGTTCAGATTGTTGCATTACTTTAGCACAACTATAGAATAATGACATATTTTTTGTCAACTTTATAGTTACCTTTTGGAGAAAGGATTTGCAGATCTTACTTGGACACAGCATTTTAAAAGTCCTAAACTTCATAGACTTGAATCTTATACTTACTTTTTAAAAATGTATTCATGTAATTCTATGTATTTCCTTCAAAGAACAGTTTAAGGCTTGCTATACAAGTTTTGATATATTTTATAATAATAATTCAATTTGAAATACATTATAGTTTCCATTATGATTCTTTGCCTCATAGGTCATTTATATTTGTATTCCTTAATTGCACATTGTGGGAAGTTTTTGGTGTTTATTATTATTATTGATTACTGGCTTCATTAAAGTATTTTAAAAGAACATACTCTAAATCAATGATTTTGCCCCCCACATGACATTTGGCAATATCTGGAGACATTTGTCATCACAACTGTGAAACAGGAGCTGATACTGGCATCTACTGAAGAGAGGCCAGGGATATTACTTAAAGTCAAATAATGCACAAGACACACTCCTGCAACAAAGAATTATCTAACCCAAATGTCAAATGTGCCAAGAGTGAGAAACCTTGAAATTTATTGAGACTAACCTTGAGGTTCATTAGTTACAATTTGGTAAATGTTCCACACCTACTGGAAAAGAATGTGGTTCTGTCACTGTTTGTACAGGATCCTCTGTTACATTCATATTTGTTAATCATGTTGTTAATGGATTCTATATGATTACTATTTTTTGCCTCTTGTTAGTTACTAAGAAAGGTATGGTAAATTCTCCAATTTTGCTTACAGAATTTCTCTTTTAATTCTGTTAACTATTGCTTTGAAGTAATTTTTTGAAGTAACTATTTGCTTTGAAGTAATTTTTAAGTTCATACAAACATACATCTACTTGTCTTCCTGGCTAATAGAGCTTTTGTTTGTCATCATGAAATTATCTCTGGTAATGCTTTATTCCTTAACTGATATTACACCAAGTTTCTTATAGTTAATCTTTCCATATTTTTTCCATCCTTTTATTTTCAACCTCTGTATAAGTTTCTTCAGTTATTTGTTCTTTTAATTGAAACATCCAGGCTCATTACAAGTAATATTGTTACTAATGTATTTGGGTTTATGTCTACCATCTATTTTTCATTTATCACCTACTTTTGTTTGTCTCTTTCTTCAAAGTTTATTGGTTAATAAAATATTTTTACTATTTTTTCCTCTTTATTTTCTTGTTACAAAGTTTTCCCCCCTTTTCTTCTGGTGACTGTCCTAAATATTACAAATGCATCCTTGAGTTATTAGAGTCTAATGTATGTTAGCACTTTACCCTCTTTTCAGATAATTCTAAGAGTTTATCAGTTGCTTTTCCTGTTTGTTAGTTTCTTTTGAAGGTTATGTGTTTTACACTGGCTGCTTTCAAGCCCAGGAAGTGAGTTCAGTGTGATTTGGGCACACAGTGCTAGTGTATTTGGTGATTAGAACATGGTGTAGATGAGATTTGGTGGGTTTGGGGTGGGCACTTCCTTTTGAGCCTTGTAGATTCTTTGCCCCATGAGGAGGGCCACTGTCTTAGTTATCTCAGGCTGCCACAAGAAAATACCATATACTGGTTGGCTTAAAATCATATATTTGTTTCTCACAGTTTTGGAGGCTGGGAAGTCTATGATCAAGGAGCTGGCAGATTTAATTCCTGGTAAGGGCTGTCTTCCTGTCCGGCAGATGGCTGCTTCCTCACTGTGTCCTCACATGGTTGAAAGAGCACTGGTCTCTCTCCCTCTTCTTAAAAGTCACCAAACTTATCATGACCTCATCTAGATTTACTTACCTTCCAAAGGCCTCACTTTCAAATTGATAATTTTAGTAGACCTGATTCAATCAGCTGAAAGATCTTAAAAGCAGAAAACATGAGGTTTTCTAAGGAAGAAGATATTTCACCTGTGGACTGCAGCATCAGCTTCTGCCCAAGAGATTCCATCCTTTCCTACAGATTGAGGGGTATAGCTTCAGCATATGAATTTGTGGAGGACACAAACATTCAGTTCATGACAGGCACAGTCAGAGGAAAGTCAGAGCAGGGGTCTCTAAATAGTGGCCAAATACATGTACCCATTTGAGTCTAATAGTAATACTAAGTATTGAGCTCATAGCAAAGATTAAACTACAAAATTAGGACTAAAAGTAAAACAAAATTGGTGATTAGGGTGACAGTACCAAATGCAAATAATACATGCTCCAAGTATATAAAAAATAAGCAGTGAAGGGAAAAAGAAGTGGTAAAATATGCTGATTTCCTCATCTTTAGCAGCTGGAAACCAAAGAGTTCCACTAAAAGCTCACAAATCAAATACAGTCATGAATAATGCATATTTCTGTTACAGGAATTAGCTCATATGTGATTAGAAATTAATTAGTAGTGATGATGATGGTATACTTTGGAAGTCACTTTGATTCATGTGTGATATTTCTTGGCATGCTCATATTCCAAGCCACCAGGGAATAATGGATGAATGTTGCAAGCCACAGCCATGTACAGGACTGTACACAATGCCAAGCCATTACATATTTTTATTCTTGGCTCACGTTGTCCCTGTGCACTATCTTTGAGGACCAGCAGTTGCAGCACTTTCTTATACTTTATCTCTTCAAACTATCTTTATTTTTCTACTTTAAAAATATTATAAGGTCCTCGATCCAAGATGGCTGAGTAGGAGCAGCTCTGGATTTCAGCTCCCAGCGAGAGTGAGTAGGGTGAGTGGTCACCACATTTCCATTGCCCACAGACCAGGAGATTGCCAGGCAGAGGAGTGCCATGGGTCTCCAGTGCGGCTGTTTTGGCCGGTGGGGTGGGTCTCCTCTGGGTGCCGTTTCAGCTGCTGACTGGAATGCCTGGGAGACAGAGTCTCCATTCAATGATAAAAAAGGGGACTGAAATAGGGAGCCAGGCCAGGAGATTCCTGGGTGAAAAAGTGCCACGAGTCTCCAGTGCAGCCGTTTCAGCCGGCACAGTGGGTCTCCACACAAAATCTCACACAAATCCGGGTGCCTTTTCAGCAGGCGACTGGAATGCCTGGGAGACAGAGTCACCCTTTCAACTGATAAAAAGGGGACTGAAACAGGGAGCCAGACCAGGAGATTCCCTGGCGAAAAAGCGCCACAAGCCCCCAGCATGGCTATTTCAGCCAATGCAGCAGGCCTCTGCACAAGAACTCTCACAAATCTGGGCTCCATTTCAACTGGCGACTGGAACACCTGGGAGACAGAGTCATCAGTTCTGCTAAAAATGGGGTCTGAGGCAGGGGGCCAGGTGATCAGGCTGGGACAGTCCAGGTCTGTGGCAGAGGGGTGTCTGCCATTGCCAAGGCAGTTCTAACTATACCCCTATAAATAGGACTGCAGGGAAGTGCACATGGCAGCTGGGCAGAGCCCACAGCAGCTCAGCAATGCTTCTGCTGGCAGACTGTGACTAGGCTGCCTCCTTGCTGGGCAGGGCATCCCTGAAAAAAGGCAGCAGCACAACAGAAACTTATAAATAAAGCCTTACCTTCCCGGGACAGAGCACCTGGGGGAAAAAAAAATGTGGTTATGAGGTCTGCTACAGCAGACTTAAACGTACCTGCCCAGCAGCTCTGAATGGAACAATGGAGCTCACAGCTCAGCACTTGAGCTCCTATAAAGGACAGACTGTCTCCTCAACCAGCTCCCCAACCCCCATGTATCCAAAGAGTCACCTCATAAAGGAGAGCTCAGACTGACATCTGGCGGGTATCATTCTGGGACAAAGATAGATAGCAGAAGAAGAAACTTGCAGCAACCCTTACTATTCTGCAGCCAGGGCAGGTGAGCCCCAGGCAAGCAGAGTCTGGAGTGGGCCTGCAGCAGTCCTACAGCAAAGGAGCCTGACTGTTAGAAGGAAAACTAAGAAAGAAATAACTTCATCATCAAAAAACTGGACATCCACTCAGAAACCCCATCTGAAAGTCACCAACTACAAAGACCACAGATAAATAAATCCACAAAGATAGATAGGAAGAAACCAGTGCAAAAAGGAAGAAAATACCCAAAACCAGAATGCCTCTCCTCCTCCAAGGGATCACAACCCTCACCAACAAAGGAACAAGGCTGGATGGAGAATGAGTCTGATGAATTGACAGAAACAGGCTTCAGAAGGTGAGTAATAACAAACTTCTCCGAGCTAAAAGAACATGTTCTAACCCAATGCAAAGAAACTAAAAACCTTAAAAAAGATTTGATGAAATGCTAATGAGAATAAACAGCTTAGAGAGGAACATAAATGAATTGAGGGAGCTGAAAAATACAACAGGAGAACTTCACGAAGCATACACAAGTTTCAATAGCCAAATTGACCAAGCAGAAGAAAGGATATCAGAGGTCAAAGATCAACTCAATGAAATAAAATGAGAAAGCAAGATTAGAGAAAAAAGAGTAAAAAGAAACAAAGTCTCCAAGAAATATGGGATTATGTGAAAAGACCTAATCTATGTTTGATAGGTGTACCTGAATGTGATAGAGAGAATGAATCCAAGCTGTAAAACACTCCTCAAGATATAACCCAGGAAAACTTCTCCAACCTAGCAAAGCAGGCCAACATGAAAGTCCAGGAAATACAGAGAAGACCACAAAGACATTCTTCAAGAAGAGCAACCCAAGGCACGTAATCATCAGATTCACTACGGTTGAAATGAAAGAAAAAATGCTAAGGGCAGTCAGAACACAAGGGGAAGCCCATCAGAGTCACAGTGAATCTCTCAGCAGAAAACCTACAAGCCAGAAGAGAGTAGGGGCCAATATTCAACATACTTAAAGAAAAGAACTTTCAACCTAGGATTTGATATCCAGCCAAACTAAGCTTCATATATGCAAAGGAGAAATAAAATCCTTTACGAACAAGCAATTACCCAGAGATTTCATCACCACCAGGCCTGCCTTACAAGAGCTCCTGAAAGAAGTACTGAACATAGAAAGGAACAACCAGTACCAGCCACTCCAAAAACGTACCATATGGTAAAGAGCATCGATACAATGAAGAAACTGCATCACTAATGGGCAAAACAATCAACTAGCATCAAAATGGCAGGATCAAATTCGCACATAACAATATTAACGTTAAATGTAAATGGGCTAAATGCCCCAATCAAAAGACACAGACTGGCAAATTGGATAAAAATCCAAAACCCATTAGTGTGCTGTATCCAGGAAACCCAACTCACATGCAAGGACACACATAGGCTCAAAATAAAGGGATGGAGGAAGATTTACCAAGCAAATGGAGAGAATAAAAAAGCAGGAGTTGCAATCCTAGTCTCTGATAAAATAGACTTTAAACCAACAAAAATTAAAAGAAACAAAGAAGGACATTACATAATGGTAAAAGGATCAATGCAACAAGAAGAGCTAATGATCCTAAATATATATGCACCCAATACAGAGCACCCAGATATATAAATCAAGTTCTTAATGACTTACAGAGACTTAGACTCCAACACGATAATAGTGGGAGACTTTAACACTCCACTCTCAATATTAGAAAGATCAAAGAGACAGAAAATTAACAAGAATATCCAGGACTTGAACTCAGACCTGGACCAAGCAAACCTAATAGACATTTAAAGAACTCCCACCCCAAATCCATAGACTATACATTCTTCTCAGCACCACATCACACCTACTCTAAAATTGACCACATAATTGGAAGCAAATCACTCCTCAGTAAATGCAAAAGAATGGAAATCATAACAAGCACTCTCTCAGACCACAGTGCAATCAAGTTAGAAATCAGAATTCAGAAACTAACTCAGAATGGCACAGCTTCATGGAAACTGAACAACTGGCTCTTTAATGTTGACTGGATAAACAATGAAATGAAGGCAGAAGTAAAGATGTTCTTCGAAACCAACAAGATTGAAGACACAGCATACCAGAATCTCTGGGACACATTTAAAGCGGTTTCTAGAGGAAAATGTATAGCAATAAATGCCCACCATGAGCAAGATCAAAAAAACTCAAAAGCTAGCAGAAGACAAGAAATAACTAAGATCAGAGCAGAACTGAAGGAGACAGAGACACAAAAAACCCTTCAAAAATCAATAAATCCAGGAGCTGGGTTTTTTTGAAAAGATAAACAAAATAGACCACTAGCCACATTAATAAAAAAGAAAAGAGAGAATAATCAAATAGATGCAATAAACCATAAAGGGGATATCACCACATATTCCACAGAAATACAAACCACCATTAGAGATTACTACAAACAACTCTATGCACATAAACCAGTAAACCTGGAAGAAATTGATAAATTCCTGGACACTTGCATCCTCCCAAGCCTACACCAGGAAGAAGTCAAAACCCTGAATGGACCAATAACAAGGGCTGAAGTTGAGGCAGCAATTAATAGCCCACCCACCAAAAAAAGCCCAGGTCCAGATGGGTTCACAGCTAAATTCTATGAGACTACAAAGAGGAAGTGGTACCATTCCTTCTGAAACTATTCTAAACAGTCCAAAAAGAGGGAATCCTTCCCAAATCGTTTTATGAGACCAACATCATCCTGATACCAAAACCTGGCAGAGACTCAACAAGAAAAGAAAACTTCAGGCCAATATCCATGATGAACAGAGATGCAAAAATCTTCAATAAAATACTGTCAAACCAATTGCAACAGCACATCAAAAAGCTTATCCATCACGACCAAGTAGGCTTCATCCTGGGGACACAAGGCTAGTTCAACATACGCAAGTCTATAAACGTAATCCACCACACAAACAGAACCAAAGACAAAAACCACATGATATCTCAATAGATGCAGAGAAGGCCTTTGACAATATTCAACAGCCCTTTATGATAAAAACTCTGAATAAACTAGGTATTGATGGAATGTATCTCAAAATAATAAAAGCTATTATGACAAACCCACAGCCAATATCATAGTGAATGGGCAAAAACTGGAAGCATTCCCTTTGAAATCTGGCACTAGACAAGATGCCCTCTCTCACCACTCCTATGCAACATAGATGTTCTGGCCAGAGCAATCAGGCAAGAAAAAGAAATAAAGGTATTTAATTAGGAAAAGAGGAAGTCAAATTGTCTCTATTTGCAGATGACATGATTGTATATTTAGAAGACCCCATCATCTCAGCCCAAAATCTCCTTAAACTGACAAGCAACTTCAGCAAAGTCTCAGGATACAAAATCAATGTGCAAAAATTACAAGCACTTCCTATACACTAGTAACAGTCTTAAAGAGAGCCAAATCAAGAACAAACTGCCATTCACAATTGCTATAGAGAGAATAAAATACCTAGGAATACAACTAACAAAGAATGTAAAGGACCTCTTCAAGGAGAACTACAAACCACTGCTCAACAAAATAAGAGAGGACATAAACAGATGGAGAAACATTCCATGCTCATGGTTAGGAAGAATCAATATTGTGAAAATGGCCATACAGCACAAAGTAATTTATAGATTCAAAGTTATCCCCATCAAGCTACCAATGACCTTCTTCACAGAACTGGAAAAAACCACCTTAAACTTCATGTGGAACCAAAAAAGAGCTCAAACAGCCAAGTCAATTCTAAGCCAAAAGAACAAAGCTGGAGGCATGAGACTACCTGACTTCAACCTATACTACAAACAAGGCTACAGTAATCAAAACAGCATGGTACTGGTAACAAAACAGAGATATAGACCAATGGAACAGAACAGAGTCCTCAGAGGCAATGCCACACATCTATAACCATCTGATCTTTGACAAACCTGACAGAAACAAGCAATGGGGAAAGGATTCCCTGTTTAATAAATGGTGTTGGGAAAACTGGCTAGCCATGTGCAGAAAGCAGAAATTGGACCCCTTCCTGATACCTTACACTAAAATTAACACCAGATGGATTAAATACTTAAACATAAGACCTAACACTATAAAAATCCTAGAAGAAAACCTAGGCAAAACCTTTCAGGACATAGGCATAGGCAAGGACTTCATGACTAAAACACCAAAAGCATTGGTAACAAAAGCCAAAATAGACACATGGGACCTAATTAAACTCCAGAACTTCTGCACAGCAAAAGAAACAATCATTAGAGTGAATTGGCAACCAACAGAATGGGAAAAAATTTTTGCAATCTACCCATCTGACAAAGGGCTAATATCCAGAATCAACAAAGAACTAAAACAGACTTGCAAGAAAAAACAA
>CAUYLG010012234.1:0-28857 GCA_963573385.1 Cacajao melanocephalus | reverse complement strand
GAAAGAAACGCTCATCATCACTGGTCATTAGAGAAATGCAGATGGAAACCACATTGAGATACCACCTCATGCCAGTTAGAAGGGTGATCATTAAAAAATCTGGAGATGACAGATGCTGGAGAGGATATGGGGAAACAGGAACGCTTCTACACTGTTGGTGGGAGTGTAAATTAGTTCAACCATTGTGGAAGACTGTGTGGTGATTCCTCAAGGATCTAGAAATACCATTTGACCCAGCAATGCCATTACAGGGTATATACCCAAAGGATTATAAATCATTTTATTATAAAGGCACATGCACACATATGTTTATTGTGGCACTGTTCATAATAGCGAAGACTTGGAACCAACCCAAATTCCTATCAATGATAGACTGGATAAAGAAAATGTGTCACATATACACCATGGAATACTATGCAGCCATAAAAAGGATGAGTTCATGCCCTTTTCAGGGACATGGATGAAGCTGGAAACCATCATTCTCAGCAAACTGACACAAGAACAGAAAACCAAACACCGTATGTTCTCACTCATAAGTTGAACAATGATAACACATGGACACAGGGAGGAGAACATCACACACCAGGGCCTGTTGGGGGGAGGGGGGCTAGGGGAGGGATAGCATTAGGAGCAATACCTAAGGTAGATGATGGGGTAATGGATGCAGCCAACCACCACGGCACATGTGTACCTATGTAACAAACCTGAACATTCTGCACATGTACCCTAGAACTTAAAGTATAATAAAAAAAATTTTTTTAAATTGCAGTAAGATATGTATTAAATTTGCCATTTTAACAATTTTTAGGTATATAATTCTGGGCGTTAATTACACTCACAGTGTAATCCAACCATCACCACTATCTTTTTCCAAAACTTTTTCATCACCCCAGAGCAGTAACTCCCTATTCTCCCTCTTCTCTGAGTCCCAAGTAACCTCTAAGCTACTTTCTGTCTCCATTAATTTGTTGTTGTTGTTTTTTTCCTTTGGAGACAGGATTTTGTGCTGTTGTCCAGCCTGGAGTGCAGTGGCACAAGTATAGCTCATTGCAGCCTCGACCTCCTGGACTCAAGTGATCCTCCCACCTCAGCCTCTCAAGTAGCTGAGGCTACAGGAATGTGCCATCATGCCTGGCTAATTTTTAAATTTTTTTTACAAAGATGAGCTCTCTGTATGTTGCCCAGACTTGTCTTGAAGTCTTCCGCGGAAGCAATCCTTTCTCCTCAGCCTCCCAAAGTGCTAGTATTAAAGTGTTTGCCACCATGCCTGGGTGAATCTGCCTATTTTAGATGTTTCATGTAACTGAATCCTATGGCATTTGTTCTTCTGTATTTGTCTTATTTCATTCTGCAAAACATTTTCAAGGTTCACCTATGCTGTAGCATTTTTAAGTAGAGAAGTGATTTAGAGTCAGCAACATCTTGGAAAGACAGTGTTAGAAGATGCACATGGGTGAGGTGTTGAGTACCTCATTCCAGGTGCTTCGGCACCTTACTTTCTTGTTTAGTATCGTGGAGAGCCTTTATTACTTTCAGGGGCTGGAAACCTAAACATATTACAAGTGTGTCACCAAATTTTGATCAGTATCTACAACATACACTATGACTGAGGGCACGCATGGTTTATAGTGAAACCTGTTGGATGTTGATATCTGATATAATGGTATGGCAAAACATGGGATATAATTGCAGGGAGAAAGGAGAGGAGTCATAAACATCAACTTGGAAAACAAGCCAAGAGGGGGTAATTGTGGCTGCTTTTAGAGGTGAGTATCATTGTGCTGCAGCAGTGGCCCCACATGGTAATTATTTCTGGTTTGTCATAAATGCACTAAAATACTGTTTACTGGCTATCAAAAATGCTAGAATTGGAGAGCATGCCACATATACAAAAAGCTTAAGAACAAATGTATCAGCCGGACGCGGTAGCTCACGCCTGTAATCCCAGCACTTTGGGAGGCTGAGGTGGGCAGATGATGAGGTCAAGAGATCAAGACCAGCCTGGCCAACATGGTGAAATCCTGTTTCTACAAAAGATACAAAAATTAGCTGGGCATGGTGGCACGTGCCTGTAGTCCCAGCTACTCAGGAGGGAGGCTGAGGCAGGAGAATCACTTGGACCCAGGAGGCACTGGGCGACAGAGCGAGACTCCACCTCAAAAAAAACAAAAACAAACAAACAAAAAATATACCTAGACTCATAACATGCTCACATTTAATTCATAAAAAAAGTCAACTCTACATGCTAGAGAGAGAGAAAAAGAAAAGTAATCAAATTGTGCAAGTGATCCTGGTTGCCATCTCACTCAATGAGCTTGTGTCCCAGAGTTGGTGTGACCTGAGAAATACACATGGAGTTTCATAATTTCCATTGTGTGATGTTGCACAAGAGCATGAGTCTAGGGTTTAAAAATATGTACTTTTCATACAACATGGTCGTGAAAGAGAATTTACTACTTCATCTAGGCTCAAATAAAAAAGAATCAATATATTCCAAAGTAATTGTATTGGACTTACTGAAAGAGGGCATATCACTTTTTAATGTAGAACATCTCTAATAGATTTTGTGGCACAATTTTGACCAGATACAATTTTCATCGTAAGGACTGCCTTTAGAACCTAACTTATCCTCTGATTCTAGATTCATCTTCATTGCAGGAGACAATGGAAAAGCAACAGCATCCTTCAAATTTTCTTGGATATCATCTGCAGTGCTATTGAATTTAGGAGTTGCAAATAACAGAAACCAACTAGAGCTAGCTGAAGCTTAAAGAAAAGATATTGGTTGGGGGTATTTTATAAAAATCTGTATTTGTACATGCAGGTGTGAGGATGTAAAGGAAGCAATGGATACTTTCTAAGAAGATGGTAGACTTTCCTTTAAGAGAGCCTGAAGCTGTAATTGCATATGAATCACCTGTAGACATTGTTAAACAATCACATCATTGTTCAATAGATCTGGGATTGAGTATCATGAAACAAGCCCCCAGGTGTTAACAAGCCATCACAGGTCAGTGACGCCACTGACCCCGATAGCAATTTGAGTAGTAAGAATCAAATGCTGCTATTTTGTTACCACCTAGTCTCTGAAGCTTTCACTTCCCAATTTCACATTTCTAAGAACGGACCTGATGCCCTAGACTGGGTCAGGCATCTGCCACTTCTGGATCCATCCATGACATCCAGGGGTATCAGGCCATGAAAGAGCAAAATCACCACCCCCACCACTAGCATGTAATGAATGTGAACCACTGGCCTGTCCCTGTGCTATGCATCTCATACATATTATCTCTTTTAATCTGCACGTCAACCCTTTGAAGTAAGGCGAGAAAACCGGTTTAGTGAAGCCCAGTGGTTAATGAGTATAAGAGCGGGGCTTTGGCCACACGGCCTGATTCTAGAGCTCCTGTGCTCTACCAACTTCAAGATTTGGCCAGGAGAGTAGGATCCCTTGGGTTTGTGGGAGGCTAAGAGGAAGAGGAATCGTTGTCACCTGGGCAGTTGGCCCCTAGATTTACTATATAGCCACTTCATTAGTATTTGTGAACAAATAAAGGTGGGGAGAAGTTAGATTACTGAAATTTTATGGCTTCCCCAATAAATAGTACCCCTCTTTCCACCCAAGTTCAGAAAAAGGACACAGATGTCACATAGGAGTCTGAAGTAGATACAGCATGAAGAGCAGACAAAAGCAAGGTCTGCGGGACAGTTTAGAAGCTGGCTCCTTGCTAGCATTCCCTGTGCCCTGCATATACTCCAGACCTGGTGAGTCAGAATCTCCACGTTCCCAGGGTCCCCAGGTGAAGCGTTAGGGTTCACCGACATTACCTGGAATTTCACAAGGAGCTCTAGACGATGGTAGGGCTCTCTCAGCATTCTTGCTGGTAGGAACCACCAAGCTCAGTTTACCGCAGGGCTGAGGAGCTGACCAAAACGCGCCCTCTCTGCAGCCAAACTGAAAGAGGCGGAAGAGGATTCTCTGAAGACGGGAAGAGGCGGGCAGAGGCCAGAGTGAGCTCTGCTGTTCTCAGTGCTGGGAGTTCAGGTGTGAGCCACCACACCTGGCCTGGATATTCGTATTTAGTTGGCACATTGTAGGAGTGGGCCAATTACAATATGTCTTTTAAAAAAACCTTCTTAGATGGATATAACACACTGGTCGAGCTTCAGTCCCTCTGTGGAGACAGAAGAAGTGGGAACTGAGTGTTCCTTCTTTCTTTTTTTTTCTTTTTTTGTTGTTTTTTTTTTTAGTGTTCCTTCTTGACAGTTACCCTCCTACTTCAATGTGGTTTCAGGGAAAGGTATTAGAGTTCAGAGCAGGGATTCTCAGGCTTTAATGCACCTAAGCATCAGCTGAGGATCCTGTGCAGGTGCAGATTGTGATTTAGTCCTGGCTGAGAAATGGAACATTGTCTTTCTAAGCAGCTCCTGGGAGTGATCACCTCAGGTGATCCTCCCACCTTGGCCTCCCAAAGTGCTAGGATTACAGGCATGAGACACCGTGCCCAGCCCATGCCTAAACTTTTTAAACTAGAAAAGGAAAACTGATCTTCATTAGTTAGATGTCTGGATTATACAGACTGACTACTGTGTTATTACACAGAACATGGTGAAAAGCACTATTATATATGGCTTGTTGTTAGCTCCATCTCAGTAATTTAGCTAAGCCTTAAGATAGTCTGTTAACCACAAAGGCAGGAGTTGGTGTCAGGTCAAAAATCAGATCCAACTATGACTCTGTGCTTGATGGTTCAGAGAATGCTCGACAACAAAGGGAACTGAGAATGCAGTATGACAATGTCTTTCTAACATTTAATTCAGGGAAAATGTCATCGCCAGCACAGCTTAACATTAACTGGGCATTTAAAATTTTTATTTGCTCACCTGGCAAATCTAAATACAGCACTGGTAAAATTATACCCTGGGATAGAAAAACTGTA
This sequence comes from Cacajao melanocephalus, assembly GCA_963573385.1. Taxonomy (NCBI): domain Eukaryota; kingdom Metazoa; phylum Chordata; class Mammalia; order Primates; family Pitheciidae; genus Cacajao; species Cacajao melanocephalus. Next base: position 23,917 of record CAUYLG010012234.1, on the reverse strand, counting down.
GCCTAAGTCACTTAATGAAAGAGAGGTATGTGTGAGAAAGAAGGGGGAAAGAATGAGCTTTGTAATCATTCTGATCTGGTTGATTTCTGACTTGCTACTTTATCATGTGACCTTGGGCAGCGTGTCTGAGCAGTTCCTCCAGGCTTCCTTTCTCCCTCCCATCTGTAAAACTGGTGTCTATTTTACAGATGGGAGAAAGATGTCTTCTCTGGTTATTTAAGATGAACTGTTAATGCAAGGCAGTTCTGAGTCATATTGGAGTCTGAAGCAAAAGGAAAAGTAATACTGAGCTTGTATTTATATAAAATTTTGGCTTTTTCAATTTTATTTATTTTTGAAATAAGGTCTGGCTCTATCACCCAGGCTGGAGTTCAGTGGCACAATCTCGGCTCACTGCAGCTTCAACCTCCCAGGCTCAAGCGACCCTCCCACCAGCATCCTGAGTTGCTGGGATCACAGGTGCACATCACCATGTCCAGCTAAATTTTTTATTTTTTTTTTGTAGATACAGGGTTTCACCATGTTTTCCAGGCTGGTCTCAAACTCCAAGACTCAAGCAATCCACTCACCTCGGCCTCCCAAAGTCCTGGGATTATAGGTGTGAGCTACTGTGCCGGGTTGACATTTTTTTTTAAATCATGGTAAAATATTGCATGAAGTTTGATTTTTTTCAGAAGACTGCATTGAAATATTATTTATCTTGTCAATCAGGTTTTTGGGTGCACTCTTAAAATTTCCACGTGAGCAGGTACCTCGTTCATTTAACCCTAAGCCTGGCCTTGGCACTCAATGTCTGTTAAATATTAATATTTAATGTTTGTTTTAAATTTAATATTTAAATTAAACAATGTTAAATGCTATTTACTCTCTTATATGCCACTTCCTTGTAGTATCCCATTAGAAACATAATGACAACAAACATTTATAAGGGCTCACTTTGTCCCAGGCACTGTGCTAAGCCCCGGAAGAACATTATTTTATTGAATCCTTAACATTCTATGAGATTGCTACAATTATTTCCATTTTATAAAAAGTGATATTTTTTTAAAAAATCAAGCTACTTCCTTGAGAAGACATAGCTAGTAGATAGAGTTGTTGGACATTAGAAATTAAGTTTTGTTTGTTTTTTTTCTGCAGGGCGACTGAAACTTGTTTGTACACCTGGTATTAAAGTATGACTTCAGACTCAGCAAATCCTGCCTACAATAACCCAGACAAACCTCTAGGTGTCCTCATTGACCAAGCTCCAGAATTCTAGGCCAGAGAAAACTATTTTTAGACAACGTTTTCTCAAATAGTTGTGTGACATGGGAATGCACACTTACGAAAAATATAGCAGTGTCGAGTGTCCGTGTGAGATGGTGGTAATGACTCTAAAATAAAATAAATCTGCTAGTGCATGTAATTTTCTCTATGAATATTCAGCTCCTTGGCTACAGGTTGATTGCTGGATTTTGATACAGTTCTAAAGGACTGAGATTTTGATTGGCTGCAAATAGATTTGATGGATGGATGGATTCTTGACCAATTTTATGTAGATGTGATGGAACCCAAATGTGTGTTTTGAAAGCCTTTAAAAATATGTCCATTTCACCAAAATTGTAACAGATTTGTAAATAACTAAATAAAAAGAAGAAAGAAAAGGTTTTCTCAGATGTGTTCTTCCAGGGGAGTTTCTTTACATTCTGTGCGTGCTTACAGACCAAACGGGGCCTGTTCTAAAAGGTTCTCAGTCTGAAGAAATGCTCTGGGTTTGAGCAGGGCCAGCCTCTCTGTGGATGGGAAGGATAAGACACCCATTTGCTCAGCCTACAATCTGCAAGGGTTTCTCAAACACCTATTATTGTCCTACTTGCTCCTGAGCAGAGGCCTGGCAAGTAGGTTTTCCAGGAGTCTTGTATCTATAGGACATGTCCTGTTTCAATGATTTTGTTTGGTGTCCTGTATGGATTTTTTAAATGGATGCCTTAAATGTCCTATATTCAACTTTTAAAAAATAAATGACAAAAATTTGGTGGTTAGAGCTATTTTTCCAGTTTAACGGGCCTTCTGTATTTGCATTTGCTACATCTGACCATCCTTCTGGTTGACTTGTTTGTATTCGTATGAACATAGTAAAGGTAGGTTCCTGTCTTTGAGTCAGAAGCAGGGCTGTCCTAGTCCTGACCTTGCAGAAGGGCTGTAGCTGAAGTGTTAGAAAAATGACTTAATCAGTTTGATTCCTCAGTTTAGACCTGTGTGCAATCTCCCTGCACAATGGACTCCAGAGTGGAGCAAATTTGCACTTCACAAAGTTTCTGTCTTACACATTTATGACTTGGAATCCAGGTCTGGGTGCCTTCTAGCTATGTAACTTAGGCAAACTACTTAACCTTCCTGAGCTTCTGCTTGGAATCAATAATTACAAACTTGCTGTGAGGATTAAATAAGAAAAAAGTGGCCAGGCACGGTGGCTCACACCTGTAATCCCAGCATTTGGGAGGCCGAGGCGGGAAGATAACTTGAGGTCAGGCGTTGGAGACCAGCCTGGTCAACATGATTAGATCCCGTCTCTACTAAAAATACAAAAATTAGCCGGGTGTAGTGGTGCATGCCTCTAATCCCAGCTACTCAGGAGGCTAAGGCAGGAGAATCACTTGAACCTGGGAGGTAGAGGTTACAGTGAGCCGAGATCACGTCACTGCACTCCAGCCTGGGCAACAGAACGAGCTCTATCTCAAAAAATAAATAACAAATAAAAATAAAAGTAAATAAATAAATAAATAAATAAGAAAAAAGTGTTCCCAGGACCTACAACAGTGCCCGAGACATGAATCAGCCCGCAACAATGATGAGTTAGTTTAGTGTTGTCATTTCAGTGGCTAAACTAAGGCAGTGCAAATCCTCGAAACACTAGCTTAATATTCAACATGAGTTTCTGCCTTTTCTCCCTCAGGAAATAGTTTATATTATGAAATACCTTCTAGAGACTTGATGTTATGCTGAGCTGATTACGTGCATTATCTTGTTCATCCCATACAATGTCTTTGTGAGATATGTACTAGAGAGGAAACTGAGGCCCAGGGAGGTCAGGAAACTTCCCACAGTTCATATAACCAGCCAGAGGCAAGGTCAGGAAACATTTCAAACCCAGCAGTCTATCTCCAGGTCTGCATGACTTCAAAGTCTACACATTTAACCACTACTTTATAAAGATGGGGATGTCTGCATAGATACCCACTATCAGATCCCTGAAAGGTTTCTTCCATGGTAATTGAAGGGCTGCTGGAAATGCCCTTCCCAGTCTTGGGCTGTCAGTATTCTTGATGAGATCTTTCTCATCATGGCTTTCCAATTCTTAATCTTCCTTTTTTCTTTTTAGAGACAGGGTTTGACTTTGTCACCGAGGCTGGAGTGCAGTGGTGTGATCATAGCTCATTGTAACCTTGAAGCCCTGGGCTGTAGTGATCCTCCCTTTTCAGCCTCCAGAGTAGTTTGGACTACAGGGGCATGCCATCACACCCAACGCCTTTTTATTACTTTGTAGAGACAGGATCTTGCTGTAGTACCCAGGCTGGTCTCAAACTCCTGGCCTCAAGTGAACTTCCTGCCTCGGCCTCCTCCCAAAGTGTTGGAATTACAGGCTTGGGCCACTGTGCCCAGCCCTGATCTTCTTATGAAGCCATTTTCTTCTGAAAATGAAGAGGGCCACATAGAGAATGGTTTCTCTGGTGAAGTTATGTGTGTGCGTTGGGAAGGAGAAGAGGCCAGCTGCTATGATGCTCATCTAGTTCACTACATCTCATGACTTCCAAGGACATTCCTCAAACACCACTGCTCCTTTCCTCCAGCCTGTCTGCACATAGCCCAGTCGGTATTAATTGGCCCTGCATCAGGAATAGTTTCAAGCCATGCCCTGATCAGGAGTGTTGCAATTGCATAGCTTGAAAATGCACTAGCTTGCAGGCTGCCCTATGTTGTTTATTCCCCACCTAGTTATTTTCATCCTGCTGATCTGATTCCCAACCTTTCCTTTGACTCTCCCTCTTTCTACCTCCCCGGGGCTATTTGGTTGCTTTTTTTTTTTTTTTGAGATGGGGTTTTGCTCTGTTGCTCAGGCTGGAGTGCAGTGACATGATCATGGCTTACTGCACCTTTGATCTCTTAGGCTTAAATGGTCTCCCACTTCGGCCTCCCAAGTAGCTGAAACTACAGGGGTGCACCATCATGCCTGGCTAATTTTTTATTTTTTTGTATAGATGAGGTCTCACTATGTTGCCCAGTTGGGCTCAAACTTCTGGGCTCAAGAGATTCTCCTGCCTTGGCTTCCCCCAGTGCTGGGATTACAGGCATGAGCCATGGCACCTGCAGAGCAATTGCTTATTTTAATGTCATGGTTTAATAAAGAGCATAATAAAGAGCATAATAAAGAGATGTGGAGTCAAACAGACACAGGTTTGAGTTTTAGCGTTACCACTTTCCTACTGCTTGGCCATGTAAACAAAGGCCTGTTAACCTTTCTGAGCCTCCCTTTTTATATCCTCTTCTGGGGTTAAGACTATCTTCCTTGCACAGTTGTAGGGAGAATTAGACGGGTAATGTTTGCATGTGACCCACTGTTTATGGTGAGATCTCAAAAATGGCAGCTTTCTTTCTTTTTACCTTGATAGATTTCTTTAATCCTGACATAACCTGTCTTCACATTCTTTTAGTTTCTAAAACTGGCCAATCTTCTCCTGGTTTTACACCCTTGGAGAATGTTATATGTCATTCTCTCAAACCCTAGAGAGCTTCTATTCTTTTTGCTTCATTATGACTTCTTTTACCATTCCTCAAGCCTAAGCTTAAGCATTACCTTATCAAAGGGGCCCATTGTGTCCCTCCAATTCAGCTATAGCTCCCTTTTTTCCCTCTCACCACCCTTGGCTTTGATAGGATTAATTGTCATGTTAACTTACTGAGAGAGGTTACTTCTTTTTCTCCCTTATTGGCCTGTAAGTTTCAGGAAAGCAGGCCCATTGTATCCCCACTGACTAGGACAGTGACTGACTGCCACATAGTTGATATCCTAATATCTGTTGGTTGAACATAGGGTTTTCCATTTTTTCTTTTTCTTTTCTTTTCTTTTTTTTTTTTTTTTGAGACAGAATCTTGCTCTGTCACCCAGGCTGGAGTGCAGCGGCACAATCTTGGCTCACTGCATCTTCCGCCTCCTAGGTTCAAGCAATTCTCCTGCCTCAGCCTCCCGAGTAGCTGGGATTATAGGTGCATGCCACTAAGCCTGGCTAATTTTTGTATTTTTAGTAGAGATGGGGTTTCACCATGTTGGCCAGACTGGTTTCAAACTCCTGACCTCAAATGATCTGCTCATCTCAGCCTCCCAAAGTGCTGGGAGTATAGGCATGAGGCACCAAGCCTAGCCAGACACAAGGTTTTTCAAATCATGTGCATTTTTCCCTGGCCCCAACTGCTATGGTTTAAGTGTTTGTCCCCTCTGAAACGAAATGTTGAACCTTAATCACCAACGTGGCAGTATTGAGAGATGGGGATTTTTAAGAGACTGGGACACGAGAACTCTGCCCTCAAGAATGTATTAATCCAGTTGGGAGCGGTGGCTCACGCCTGTAATCCCAGCAATTTGGGAGGCCAAGGCGGGTGGATCACGAGGTCAAGAGATCACGACCATCCTGGCCAACATGGTGAAACCCCGTCTCTATTAAAAATGCAAAAATTAGCTGGGCGTGGTGGTGCATGCCTGTATTCCCAGCTACTCAGGAGGTTGAGGCAGGAGAATCGCTTGAAACTGGGAAGTGGAGGTTGCAGTGAGCCAAGATTATGCCACAGCACTCAAGCCTGGTGATGACAGATTGAGACTCTGTCTCAAAAAAAAAAAAATGGCTTAATCCATTAATCGATTAATGGATTAATGGGTTAATGGGTTAATGTGGAAATGGGACTGATGGCTTTATAATAAGAGGAAGACAGACCTGAGCTAACATATTGGACCCCTCACCATGTGGTGCCCTGTGCTGCTTCAGGACCCTGCAGAGCCCCCACCACCAAGAAGGCCCTTATCAGATGCAGCCTCTTGACCTTTGATTTCTCAGCCTCTAAAACTGTAAAAAATAATTTTCTTTTCTTTGTAAATTACCCAGTTTCAAGTATTGTTATAGGCAATAGAAAATGAACCAACCCCTCAAAAACCATTTCTTTCACTTTTCCCCTTCCTCCCTCCAAAACTAAGAGTCTCTGCTTTAAACACTGACGGCAGGATGCATAGAGATAGATGTAATACTTTTTCCTAAATAAGCCCCCAGGATTTCTCAATGAGGGACAACTTTGGGCAGGACAACGTTTTGTTGTATTGGATTATTCCACACACTGCAGTATGATTTTTATTATTGTTGTGTTTGTTTTCTGACATAAGTTCTCACTCTGTTACCCAGGCTAGAGTGCAGTGGTGTGATCTTGGCTCACTGCAGCCTCGGCCTCCTGGGCTCCAGTGATCCTATTTCAGCCTCCTGAGTAGCTGGGACCACACATACATGCCATCATGACTGGCTAATTTTTTTTTTTTTTTTTTTTAGGAATGAGGTTTCACCATATTCCCTAGACTGGTCTCAAACTCCTGGGCTCAAGTGATCCTTCTGCCTCGGCCTCCCAAAGTGCTGGGATTACAGGTGTGAGCTACCACACCTAGGTGCAGTATATTTAATGATCCTGGTTCCCTCCAAATCATTAGGAGAAGCCAAAACATATTTCCAGATGCCCCATCGGGTATGGTAGAGTCCCAGATGTAAAATTATAGATGTTTTAAACCTTAGGTACTTCATTAATGTTATAACCATTCAAGAAGAGAAAATTATATGAAACTCAGAAGTTAGGTGAACTCCCATCCCCCTCCTAGTCCCAGTACACCATTCTTGCCAAGGCTTCTGATATTCAAAATCAAAAGGAAACAGAATGTATTTGTGTGTGTTTTAATGTTAAGAACAGCAATCAGGTAAGTATTGCCAAAACAGATCTTTTGCACACTTCCTATATTCTTTTGCAGAGGTGACAGACTCTCCCTGAATCACCAAAGGCAGAAAAGGGTGAAAGTGTTACAAGGACACTCTCATGGTGGGCTCAGATTCTGATCTGAGATTAATCTCAGATGCACTCTTTCCAAAGACAATCAAGAGTGAAGTCCACAGGTCCATACATCTGATAGGGCTGAATTTTGAGAGGGCTTCTCAGGGGCGTTGTAGAAGAGCCTTTTGTAATTCACATTATCACACTGCCCCTGAACAATCCAAAATGGGGAAGGATCAATAGATACTTTCAGTGCCACTGATCAATATTTAGTTCTTTATGGTTATCTGTGATTTTAACAAGTATATTCACTAGCATAAGACATTTTATTGACTAGAAAACAATTTAAGAAACGTACTTGATCCACTAGCAACAAATTATGTACTTGATCCTCTAGCATTCAATAATTCAGTCCAGTGGGCACCACCTGAGACTGGGTAGTTTCCTAGGTAGGGGTTATTGTGACCTGTGCTTGGATTTAGGCCTGACTCTGCCCTTCTGCCACTAGAAAATGAAGGAAAATTAGGACTGTTATCGTTAGGAAGTAACAATGAGCAAGAAAAGCTGGACTTAAGCATGTATCCATTCAACTTTCATTAATCCATTAAAAAGTTATGTCTGCTACTTTCACTCTTTCTATGGAGAAGTTGCTCCTGGGAAGGATTCATGGAATGAGGAATTTGTAGTTTAGTATTTGGAGTTTGCCAACTCAGGATTTACTTCCTGCTTTTCTCCTACTAGTGGTAAATTATATGACCTTTCTAATTCTCAGATTCTTTCTCTGTAAAATGGAGATTATATAGCACTATGCACCCCCGTAAGCTGTTGTGGGGATTAAATGGGAAAATCCATATAAAGCACTTTTGCACTCCAGCCTGGCACACACTGAACTAGAATTCAACAAATGCCAACTTGTTTCTGCAGCAGGACATACTTTCCTTTTTTCTACTCCAAAGTGGCACAAGGGGGGGCGGTGGAAGGGAGGCAGAATAGTAGAAAAGAACCAGGGAAGTCCAGAGGAGGGGCATATGAAAAGAGAGAAACAGGCCGGGTATGGTGGCTTAAACATGTAATCCTAGCACTCTGGGAGGCTGAGGATGGCAGATTACTTGAGGTCAGGAGTTCAACACCAGCCTGGACAACACGGTGAAAACCCATCGATACTAAAAACACAAAAATTAGCTGTGTATGGTGGTGCGCACCTGTAATCCTAGCTACTCGGGAGGCTGAGGCAGGAGAATTGCTTGACCCTGGGAGCTGGAGGTTGCAGTGAGCTGAGATAGCACCACTGCACTCCAGCCTGGGCCACACAGCAAGATTCCATCAGAAAAAAAGAAAAAGAAAAAGAAAAAAAGAAACAGGACGTAAGAGGCTCACTAAACTTTGAGCTGATAAAGGAGTGAAGTTTTTCATTATCTTCTGGACTTTGTGTACATGTCAAAGAATTTTTCTCTTTGGAAATGGACTATATCTCCATGCCCTGTGACATAATAGGAGACAACTATTGGCTTGTCTTAACAAGCATGGATGAAGCACTTCCCTTGACATAACTCCGTGTCAGTGCTTATTAAAGGGCGGTCTGCAACTTGGGGCAAGATAAGTACAGAAATTGAAAGTTGGTATTTAGAAACTTTGATTGCAACTTGAAAGGGTAGTTTTATGTCTGCTGAATCTAACACTAAATAGGGATGTAGATTTTCTTATCTGTTTTTTCAATCATCTAGTAATTTACTTTTTTCTGAATTAGCTTTTCACCTCGAGTAATTTGCTTTTATTTTACTTTATAAAACTATAGGTACACAAAGGATTGGAAATTTTAAAAACTGGTCTTTCACTACTGATAGTTTGAGAAGCACTACTCTAGAAAATAATCCAAACTTGCCTCTTGTACTGAAGAAAGTCATTCTTCCAGTTCTGGAAGCTCTCTAAGGACTGACATTTGTGGAAACTCTTTAGTCTGAACCTTTGTTCCTAAGAACAGGCCAAATTAATAGTTTAAAACAATTCTGGAATCTTTATTTCTTATAATATTTAAGCTTTTGTAAGTACAAGAAATAATTTTGAAAAATTTTCTCAAATATAGAAAAATATATAAACATCAAGGAGGGTGAGGCAATTTTAAAAATCCACGTTTTTAAACATACATCTTTATGAGGTAGATCAATATGTATTGATGCAGAGGCCCAAGACACATTAGGCAAACAAAAAACAAACAAACAAAAAATCAAGTTGTAAAATTGTACTTGTAATATGCTGGATTTAAAAATAAATTACTATATGCATAGAAAAAAATCCAAACAAATGTATAATAAATTAACTATTATATCTGAGAGTGTTAGGCTAACGGACATGATTATGTTTTTGTTATATACTATTTTGTGTTTCTATTTAATATTTTTACCATGAATATATGGTATTTTGTAATAAAAAAGAGGAAACTTACATGTTGAATAATGTAATTTTGTCACTTTTTGGTTTTTAATAAATAACGTTTAATTGGTTTAATACCAATGTAGTTGAGAAATATTTTTCAAAAGAGATGGAATTCATGCAGTAGGGGTGAATTCTTCCTCTTTTTTTTTTTTTTTTTTGAGACAAGTTCTGGCTCTATTGCCCAGGCCGGAGTGCAGTGGCACAATCTGGCTTGCTGCAAAGTCCGTCTCCCAGGTTCAAGCTATCCTCCCACCTCAGCCTCCCAAGTAGCTGGGATTACAGACATGCATCACCACGACTGGCTAATTTTTGTATTTTCATAGAGATGGGGTTTCACCATGTCGCCCAGGCTGGTCTTGAACTCCTGACCTCAAGTGATCTTCCCACCTCGGCCTCCCAAAGTGCTGGGGTTACAGGTGTGAGCCACTATCCCTGGCCCTGAGCTTGCATTTCTATACTTTCTTTTGTTCTTTGGGAGCTAAGTTCTATTTGCCCTTTCAAGACATACTTGCAATTGTAACCATACCATTTCTGGAACAGAAGGATATTATTTTATGCAAGATAGACATATGGAAATATTAAGGTCTCCCTATATTTCATTTCCACTCCATTTTCTACATTACGTAGGATTAAAGGATGTCTGAGAACTAATTTCTTGAATTTAGAAGACCTGTTTGCCAGTCTGTGAGATTAGTATAAATTACTTGCCACAAATAAACAACATTCTCAAGATTAAAAAACCTAAAAATTCTCATCAGTCATCCTCAGTGAGACAAACTACCGTATTTCATCAATTCTAAGACAACTTTATTGTAAGACACAGCATTATTTTCAATGTATTATTAAGAAAAAACTGCCATTTCAAGTAGAATATGCCATCGATCAAAAGATGAACCCTACTATCTCACACTTGTCAAAAATAAACCAAAAGATGAACCCTATTTTCAAATGTAAATATTTTAAAATGTACATCAGGCCAGGTGCACTGGCTCATTCCTATAATCCCAGCACTTTGGGAGGCCAAGGCAAAAGGATCACCTGAGGTCAGGAGTTTGAGACCAGCCTGACCAACATGGATAAACCTCATCCCTACTAAAAATACAAAATTAGCTGGGCATTGTGGCACATGCCTGTAATCCCAACTACTCGGGAGGCTGAGGCAGGAGAATCACTTGAACACAGGAGGCGGAGGTTGTGGTGAGCCGAGATCATGCCATTGCACTCTAGTCTGGGCAACAAGAGCAAATACTCTCAGTCTAAAAAAAAAAAAAGTACATCCTAGAATTAACAAAATACGGTAATACTGTAATTAAAAATCTTAAATATTGCCCAATATTATTACTTGAAGTAGAGCACTGTGACCTACTTCACATAAACCCTTGACATAAATGGAAAAATACGTAAACATTTTCAGTAGCACACCTTTTGTTTATTGACCTATGTAAAAAAAAAATAGGTCTTGAAAAGTCAGAACAATAAAAGAATATGCAAAAGGGTTATTTCTGTTTCTAGAAGGCTATACAAATATGCAAAAAAGGAATAAGTTATTTCTTTTGCTTGTCTTTTTTCCAAAATTTTTTGCCAAACTTCATTTCTAATTATACAAATGACTAAGGACCAGTTTAACAAATCATTTATATATATATATATATATGTGTGTGTGTGTGTATATATATATATATACATGTGTATATATATATATACGTGTATATATATACACGTGTATATATATATACGTGTATATATATATGTGTATATATATATATGTGTATATATATACAGATATATATATATAGATATATATATACACGCATACTACATGCTTTGGAATATAGATAGAAAATGTTCCAAAAAAGTTGTTCAGAAACTTTTCTATTCACAATATGAACAAGAAACTTGTATAAAAGAGGGGGAAAGGAGCACCTTTTATGGGATTTTGAAGCAAAGATGACAAAAAAGATCAATCTGTAACATGGAAATCATTTGCTCTAAAAAACAAACAAAACTCTACAATAAACCATAGCTAATTAGTTCTTCCAAGGAAAGTATGAGGTAGTTTTAGCCTCATAATTAAATCCACTGCAGCTTGGAAATTTTTTGTTGTTGTCGTTTTTTTTAATGTTAACCTTGTTTTTGTCATATGGTGACTTGGAACCACTTGCGGAATCCAGGCTTGTTTAATTTTCTAATATTCATCATTTTAAGGCACACAATTCATCCAAAATGATGTGGCTTGTTTTTTTTTTTTGCTGTTGTTTTGGATGCTTTCTGTATCATCTTAAAATACTTTTTCAAACTCATAATTATAAAAACTTTCCACATTAAGTCTGCCACTTCTAATGACAGTCAAGTTGGAGAATTACCAGCCAGAACAATAGCTCATCATGCAATTAGTGGAGAAAGGGAAAAGGAGCTCAATGATATTGTACCTTAGAAAATTCTCCAAGCAGAGTTTGTCAATTATTCAGTGGGCTGCTTCGTTTTCCCCAATCTGCTACCATAAGTTATATTACAGGATGCTATGGTAATAAGTTTTTCCAGAACCCATTTTATGGTGCTTATGAAAAACATTGCTCTTTATAGTATCCTAAAAAACATTTACACTCATTCAGAACTTCATGAAAATCCAGCTTCAAGTAATTTTCCAATACTGTCTAAATTGTCCATGTCTGTGTAGAAAGAGCATGTTATTCTTTATCAGCTCACGAATTCAAACTCGGTGATGTGAGCAATGACTCCGGAGCTTCTGGTTCCCCTTTTCTTATCCTGCTGAATTGTGCTCTGAGATTTCCCCTGTCCTTATTGCCACGGGACATCCTGAATGTCCTTTCCTGGTTTTGAGGTTTGCCTTTAACAACTTCTACTCCCTTAAAAAGTGCTTGCTATTAACAAAGGCTTCACACTGAGTCCTCTCTTGGCAATGCTTCAATGTGTGGGCAGACTATGCTGTTAGATTAGTGCCTAGAGTTTGAAAGGCCAAGTCCCTCTTCAGGAGCTTTGTGGGGCTTAGTGTGTGATTCACTGATTCACTTCCAGGGCAACTAAGTCTTCTCTTCAACCTTTGATGTCTTTAGGTTTCTAAAGCCAACATCCTCTGGGAAGACGAATACAATTTGCAAGGCACACTAGTGTGAGAACGCAGTGGTTGGTCAAGAGGTCCAACTGCAGTTCAGACTAATGTTCCAGGCTTTGAGTCTTCATGCCAAAAGAGTCTCTGCTCACTACTCTCCAGGCTGTCTTCCAGCGGGTGTCCATCTGTACCATCCAGTTGACTGATTTCTGTGTACTGTCTATTTAAAAAAAACAGAAAATTTACTACTTGTGGTCATATTTTTCTCCCTACAGCACAAAGACTACTACATTTAAAGAAGTTAGTAGGAAGCACTGTTAAGAAAAATTTCCCAAAATGTAGAGATAAGGCAAAGGAAAATGAGGCCTGCATGCTTTTCCAATGTCATACTGGAGCCCATAAAAAGGATTATTTCTCTGGAAAGATATATCTTTAACTTGTATTTAACATTGATTAGGGCCCAGATTGTATTAAGTTATATGTTAACTTGTAGATTTCAGTCTCAAAGAAATACAAATAACTTGTCTAGTAAAAAAGATTATGGTTACAGTTTTATTGCCCTATAGGACATTAACTGGTTTTGAATCTAATTTAGTAGTCTTTTCCAACATTCTTTCTTTCAGTGTCTTGAATTCACTTTGAACCAGCTTTACCATTCTGCTAGTTCACTTATTAATGAGTTAAACAAATCTTTGACCCATACCCATTTTTACTTGTGCGACAGTTATATTTTTAACTTTTTAAAAAGTATATGGTGGCAATCACATTTTAAGTATTCTTCAAATTAAGGGAATATGCTAGATGCTTTCCTCAGGGACAAAATAATATATTTAGAAGGTGGCAGGGGCACTTAAGGACATATATGATATCCCTAGGGTTTGTGGGTCAGGCACAAATTGGAAGTGACCTAGGAAACAGCATCACATTTAAAAATCATAGGCATATTTAGATGGCAATTCCAAATGAGAACATCCTATCATACTATAGACCATTCTGATAAGCAAAACTGCATTATTATAACCGTAGGTTAAGGGAGATTAGATTGTTAGTTGATTTCTTTTTTATTTTACATTCCAAAGTCCTTTAGTAAAGGTGATTTAAAAAAAAAAATCTTTAAAGAAGAGCTTTGGAAATAAAGGATTTAGCATTTTCATGTAACATAAAAAACAAAGCCAGGTTTCATAATTTCACACATCAATCAGTTTCAAGCAAAACTCCTGCTATGCAAGAAGCAACACACAGATTGGAAGTACTGTACTTACTACAGCTGGCTACACTTAGCAAAAGAGAATTTACAACTGATCTCATTTCTGGAGACACAACCATTCTTGGGGATAGAAGCCCTTCGTTTTGCCTAGTAATAGACAGGGTTAGACAGAAAAAGGGAAAGGGAATGGAAAGCAGGAGATGAAAGAAAAAAAGTTATTTGAAAATACAGTTTGCAGCAGTAGAGCCAAGAATTTGACTGTATTATATACTACGTAGCTTCAACATTGGTACCTTGGAAAGTTTATGACAATGACAATTATGCCAATTGTACTAGAAAAAAATTCTAATGGTAAAAATTGCATCTTTCTATAATTTTAAGACCTAGATACCCTAGGGAAAAGGACTTTAAATAATATACTTTATTTAAAAAGACAACAAAACACTAATATATTGCTATGCATTTCAAATCTTTAGCTTAAGGGAAAAATCTAGTTTCTCATCTTTATCTTAAAACTTAATTTCTCTCTTATTTTAAAAATCATGTTTTCATGAAAACAATTTACAGAATTTTAGAGCAAATTTCTAAAGCTTTATGAATGATTGTTATCATCCTTGCCTTGTTAATAGGTTAAATTGGTCAGACTGTATCATAAAAAGAATTCTAAATAAAAAACTGGATGGAAATAAGCACTTCTGTATCCCTGTGGCTGGAAGGACAAAGTGCCATATCTTTCTGGAAAGCAAGAACTTAAAAAAAATACACTTTTCAATTTAATCCTTAACTCTATTTATTAGAATGTATCCTAAGAAAATAATCCAGGATTCAGACAAGTATTTTGGACAAAGATGTTAATGGCTGCAGTACTGGGCTAGGCACTGTGGCTCATGCCTGTAATCTCAGCACTTTGAGAAGCCAACGCAGGTGGATCACAAGGTCAAGAGTTTGAGACCAGCCTGGTCAACACGGTGAAACCCTGTCACTACTAAAAATACAAAAGTTAGCCAGATGTGGTGGTGTGTGCCTGTAATCTCAGCTACTTGGGAAGCTGAGGCAGGAGAATCACTTGAACCTGGGTGGCGAAGGTTGCAGTGAGCTGAGATCACACCACTGCACTTCAGCCTGGCCGACATCATTTCAAGGCTCCATCTTGAGAAGAAAAAAAAAAATAGCTGCAGTACTTTAATAAAAAAAGAAAGAAAAATCTAAAAACCTCTCAAAAGAACCATTCAAAAAATGAGATGCTGTTAAATAAAGCAGGGTATATTTAAGTGGAATATCATATTGGTCATATAAAGTTCTGAAGAATTTTAAAACAGATGGGAACATGGTTGTGTTATGATGTTAAGTTTTTTAAGAAATGGAGATGTAGAATTTCATGTATAACATAAGATGTAAAACTGTATGTACAATATCATTATAACCATATAAAATGGACAGAGAAAAATGGGGAAATGGGGAAAATATACCAAAATGTAAAGAGCTGCTATCTCTGGACAGTGGAATTATGGCTAATTTATTTCCTACTTATTTATCTCTTTATTATAAATTTTCCACCATGAGCTCATATATGCACACACATATGCAAACACAATAGGGATCTTTAAATAGCTTCTAATTTCCTGCACATTATGCCCCCTTAGATCCCCTATCAAGCCATCTTGGGCTGTCTGAGATATATGAGCACACTTGGTAAAAACAGATTTTCTCTAAAAGTGCTGAACGTTTCCTGAGTCCAGTGTCAGTAGTGTTAAGGATATTAGAACTGCCTAACGCACCAAAAGTTTTAGTATCTCTTCTGAGTCAATAAAAAGGAAAGTAAAATTGTACAAACATGAAAATAATTTGCAAATATATTATTTAAAAATGGTTAGAACTAAACTGATAAGGCTCAGCTCAAATTTTAGGCCAGTCATTTTGGTTCTTGCTCCTAACTCATTTTCAGACATCATTTATGGAAGTCCAAACTATTTGACGTCCTCTGAAATATGTTTTCATTAAAATTCTATTTTGAGTACACCCTTTGTTTAGCTGAGACAATTGGCTTAATATTTCAAGCCAAGAAAAATTCCTATTGAATGTGGAGAAAAAAATAAGGCATTTGGGGCTGAATACTTCTAATCTACTTGTAACACTGAATGTCTTGATAAGAAACTGCTGAATTCTCAAATTTACCAGCATAGAAACCTTTATAAGTTGTAGTCAGTATAAGTCTTCTGTGCCTAAAGCAATCTGACTTAAAGAAATCAAAATTACACTCTAAAAAAAACAGAAATTGCTCTACTTCTTGGTACCATACATGTGGATTATCTTTTGTGAGAAAGTAAAAGGGAGAAATGACCTTTTCAAACTTAATTCCGGCATATAACGGGAATTTTTAAAAAAGTAATTCCGAGTTTGCAATTTTTAAAAAAAACAATTTTAACAAATTGCTCTTGTATATTTCCTCTAGTGTTTACAAAGGACTGCTTTTACAGACAAACAGGACAGCTGGCTGTGTCTGTTGCTTCGTAACAAACACAGGATCAGACACGAAAAGGCAGCAAATGTTTGAAATCCAGCCTACCAACTGTCTGAGGAACCTTGGTATGAACAGCCTTTCCCAGAGTAGAGATATTTTTCCTGCAAGGTTTCAAAAGAGACTTAAAATGGACATATCACTAATAGGGTTTCAAACACCATAATTTTTTAAAAAATGCTTCGGACTCAGAATTCAATGTACAGACTAAAGAACAGAATGCATTACATGTGGGGATAGCAAACTTTTTCTTAAAGGCCAGGTATTTTTGGCTTTGGTGTCTGTACAAGTAGTTCTTTGTAAACATTAGAGGAAATACACAAGAATTTAATGTAAGACTGAAGAACATGGTCAAATTTGAATGAGTTACATTAGGGGTTAGCAAACTTTTTCTTAAAGGTCAGATACTTTTTGGCTGTGGTGGCGAGATATTTTTGGCTTTGGTGCAACTACTGAGCTCTGCCCTCATAGTGCAATCCATAGATAACACGTAAATGAATGAGTGTGGCTATTCCCCAATGAAACTTTATTTACCAAAACAGGTGGCCGCTGAATTTGGCCCACAGGCTATAGTTTGCCAACCCCTAATCTAGATTATCTGACATTTGTAAATCAGGATCTCTGAATTCTTTTGAACTAGAACAGGCTCCTAGGATTTTCAAGCACTGTTTTCTCACCTGCTTGGAGAGGGTAAAGGATTATAGACACTGCCATAGCAGCTGGTGTAAGAAGAATGTGCTGGAGTCTCGTAATCCGACAGCCCTATGGTTAACTGGGTCCTCCAGTTCCCAGAAGCATTTGTAGAAGACACTGAAAATCAAAATGGAAAAAGAGACAAAATTAATAACAATATAAAAAGTGAAAAATTGTTGAGGTCATTCAGATGTACATTGCAATCAGTTTTGTCAGAGTAGAGATTAAGAGAGTTTGGAACCAACAGAGTTCCTATTCCAATCTAGTGACTTCTTGGCTATGTGACCTTAAGCAAATAGTTTTTCCCCTTTAAGTTTCATTTTTTTCATCTGTGCAGTAGGGATAATAATATTAACATATTCTATATAGGTATGATCCCAGGATTAAATAAGGTAATTTTGAAAATCTTTAGCACTGTACTTGATACAGAATAAGCACTCAATAAATGATGACTATTAATATTATTATTGAGAATAAGATTAATTGAAAGATAAATTTGCCCCTGGTTGGGGCCAGGGGTGATGGCTCATGCCTGTAATCCCAACATTTTGGGAGGCTGAGGCAGGAGGATCACTTAAGGCTAAGAGTTTGAGACCAGCCTGGCCAACATGGTGAAACCCTGTTTCTACCAAAAAATACAAAAATTAGCCAGGCGTGGTGGTGCCTGCCTCTAATCCCAGCTACTTGGGAGGCTGAGACAGGAGAATTGCTTGAGCCCACGAGGTAGAAGTTGCAGTCAGCCAAGATCACGCCACTGCACTCTAGCCCTGGTGACAGAGTGAGTCTGTAACAAAATAAATAAGTAAATAAAAATAATAAAAATAATTTCAGGTCAGGCTTAGTGGCACAAGCCTGTAATCCCAGCACTCTGGGACACCAAGGCTGGAGGATAGCTTGAGACAGGTGTTCAAGGCCAGCCTGGGCAGCTGGCGAAACCTCATCTCCACAAAAAATACAAAAATTAGGCTGGTGTAGTGGTGCACACCTATAGTCCCAACTACTTGGGAGGCTGAGGCAGGAGGACCATTCGAGTCTGGGAAGTCAAGGGTGTAGTGAGCTGTGTTTGCATCACTGCACTCTAGCCTGGCCCACCAATCAAGATCCTATCCCTCCCCCCAAAATAATAATACATAAATAATTTAAAAAATAGCCAAAAAGATGAGCAAGAAAACAATTCTCATATATTTCAAGAAATCTTCCCATTCAGGCTATGGTGTTGTAAAGGTAAGATGATGAGTTTGGGTTTGTCAGAGACCTTGGAGGAAATGTGTTTCTTAAGTAGACTTGTTGAGACCTAACTATTCCTCAGCGAAAGACAACACTGGCCACTGGATAGAGGCTATTTTTTGTCTTAAAAAAAAGTGTGTGTGTGTGTGTGTGTGTGTGTGTGTGTGTGTGTGTTGGGGGAGGTGGGGCAAGGTGGTAACTAGTTCAGGAAGGAATTCAGGAAGAAAGGATTTAGTTCTACAAAGGAATTGAACTGGAACAAGACAAGCGGACAATTTGGGAGCAAAGCCCAACAAATGCCTCATCACTGGGCGTTTGTTGTCCTCTCTATAAAACCAGTTCTGCTCCATGCCTTGGATGCACAAGGTAACCACAACGTCATGCCGTTTGTCCAAGACTCAAAAACCAGCACTGCTCTTTTCCTTTTCCTGTTTCTGGCTCCAGACCTACTCCTCTCTCGTACCCACAAAGTGCCTGTGATCACTAGGGGACAACACATTTCAAAACTCATCTGTGGCCCTGGATATCATGAGGTTTTGACTAACATTTGTAACACTTTCAGTTTGAGCTTCCAAGACATTTCTGAAATGTAAATCAGAGGTTCTGAGCCTTGGTAGTTAAAATAGTGCTGGGGAGCCGGGTGTGATGGCTCACACTTGTAATCCCAGCACTTTGGGAGACTCAGGTGGGAAGATCACTTGTGGCCAGGGGTTGCAGCCTGGGAAACAGAGCCCAGTCTCCACAAAAAATAAAATTAGCCAGGTGTGGTGGTGCGCACTTGTAATCCTAGCTACTTGGGAGGCTGAGGCGAGAGGATCGCATTGAGCCAAGGAGTTTGAAACTGGGTGAGTTATAATGGCATCACTGACTCCAATGGAGGTGACAGTCAGACTGAGACTCTGTCTCTTTAAAAAAGAAAAAAAAAATAGGAGCTGAGCTAGGATAGGATCCCCATCCCACCACTTAGTAGCTTTGGAACTTGGGTTATTTAAACTCTGTAGCCAGAGTTGCCTAAGCTGGAAAATTACATAATAACAATAAGCATAACAATAGCAACCACTATATAGAACTGTTGCATATATTAAATAGGAGAGTGCATGTAATAAGCTGAATTTGCGTGGCATCTAGTAAGCTGCCCACAAATGGTAGTTGTCATTACTAAAACTGAGTCACGGAGAGAGCCTTCAGGTGACTGGAAGGGACTACAAAGCCAGGACTAATCTGGCAAATGACTGGAAATTGATCTCTCCATGAGAATGATGCCTGCCTGTTGTAATACATTTCCGTAGTTATAAAGTAGAGACAGAAATGAGGGGAATTCCAGAAGGGAATTCTAGGAGTACTGATTCCATCCCTGTAGTTCTTTAAAGAGCAATGCCTTTTGGTCTGTGAGGCCACACCTTGCTGCTCTCAGCAAGACTCACACCAGGTCTGAAACAGGAAGCATCACCTCCATTCTCACCTTTGGCCTAGACACTAAGCTAACAGCCAGGAATGTTGAGGTTCCTATTTACACCTGTTTCCCCCACAGGGCACCACCCTAGTCCTGTGCCGTAGTGACTGTCCGCACGCATCTCAGCCCTCCTTGTTTAGTTTTTCCCTTGTAGTACTCTGCCCCACCCTGCCCAGGTTTCATCTGTGAAAGTTCCTCACATCTTGAACTTTAAGAGGAAAAAAAGTGTTTTCTAGGTCAGAGCCATAAACAAGAAATAATTACAGAAGCCCTTTCATATGTTAGATATGGTAATAGATAGGATAGCCCTAGTGGAAGTCCAAAGTCCTACACAAATAGGAGAGAACTTGAACCCAAACAGAAAGTTCTATGGAAACGCCTCTTGTCAACAAGTATATGAAATTTTAAAGGTGTAGTTTTCACTGACTACTCATACAAGGATTCAGGAATCCTTATACTACGTCTCACTAAGGTGTCATGCTGATAAGGGAGAAGATGAGACTCATGACCTCTGGTTTTCTGGCAGTTTGAGAATGCATTCATTTCTTAGAGTTTTAAAATTGCTTCATTTTAAAACATTCCTCTGGCTGCTGACTCAACTCGTCATGGCCAGGAACTAGTTTAATACTGGGTCCTCCATAGCTTGAATGTGGCTGCTCTTTTGCTGAATAAATAAAACCATACACAGAGCCTCCCCTATCTTCTATTTCTCTACTTAGTACCTAGCACAGCTGGGAGTAGCAAGAAGTACTCCACAAATGTTAGCACAGTTAGGGGCCAAAGTCAACATCAAGGGTATAAAGGAAACATCTCTAATCAAAATTATCTTTTAAAATCCCTTAAGTCAACCATAAAGTAGTTATATGAATACTGAATTACAATATACATGGCCAGGCACCGTGGCTCTCGCCTGTAATCCAAACACTCTGAGAGGCCAAGGCAGGAGGGTTGTTTGAGGCCAGAAGTTTAAGACCAGCCTAGGCAACATAGCAAGACCCGATCTAAGCCTCCTTGTTTCTACAAAAACAAATAAACAAACAAACAAAGATATGCAAATTACTTAGAACAGTGCTTAATCAATGCCAGTTCCTATCAGGATTATTATGAACCTTACGCAGGCACCTGAGCATTCAAAATGGTCCTTAGATGATCGAATCTTAGTGGTGAACAAGGATAGATGTATAATTCTAATGTTTTCTGCTTACATGAGGGTTTACTCTATTGTTTTTGTTTTTGTTTTTTTTTTGAGACAAAGTCTCACTCTGTCACCCAGGCTGGAGTGCAATAGCATGGTCTTGGCTTACTGCAATCTCTACTTCCTGGGTTCAAGCGATTCTCCTGCCTCAGCCTCCTGAGTAGCTGGGACTACAGGCACACGCTAATTTTAGCCGGACTATACACCCGGCTAATTTTTGTATTTTTAGTAGAGATGGGGTTTCACTATGTTGGCCAGGCTGGTCTCAAACTCCTGACCTTGTGATCCGCCCGCCTCAGCTTCCCAAAGTGCTGGGATTATAGGCATAAGCCACGGCTTCCAGCCATACTCTATTCTTTTAAAATATCAAACCCAAATGACGTGAACACATTTAATAGATGTGCCTATCAATGTAAATCCTAAAAAGACAATGCAAGTGAAACCCCTAACACACTCCAGCGTGGGTGACAGAGTGAGACTCCATCTCAGAAAAAAAAAAAAAAAACAAAACATAACCAAAATCCTAACACAAGGCAGCACAGAGAGTACATGCTCAATCAATGTTTGCTGGATCTGAATCTCCAATTTGCTTCATTACACTCAAGTGTACTGATTTCTTTGGAGAGCTGGAAAGAACTGTTTTTAAGTTGGAAATTCTGACTGTGGGGTTCCACCGAATGGTTACCACTCTTTTGACCTTGAGTACTGGTCCCATGATCCGTGAAGTGGTTTTAGGTGGGCAGGGAACATAATGTAAATAAAATCCAGGTGTCATGTGTGTTTACGGTATTCTCACCTGACGAGTAGGAGGATGCACGACTGCTTGGAGAACAAGGTACCTGCAGGCCCGCAAACCCCAGACATCTCTGTGACCCCCTGTCTGAATCAAAGCTAGTCTGCGGGCTGTGGCCCTGATCCTTCTGCCCAGAGGCCCGCTGGTACCAGCCACGCAAGTGCTCGGCAACTAAGGCCTTGTGGATGTTTTTGGTGATGTGCTCAGATTTTGCGGCAGCCTTTCTTGGCAGCCGGAGAGTTGCATATGGGTTATGGGGTACCCGGTCGACCTCATCTTCGTGAAAGGATCTGCTGTAGTCCCTCTGGTGTTCATATCCATAGGGGGCTGAGGACCGGTAGGAAGGGTTGACACTATACTGTCCCTCGGTGTCATTCTCATAGACATAACCACCACTGTAATAAAAGTCACACTCTGCATAGGGTGTGTACCCGGCAATGTAGTAACTGGAAGATGGTGGCTCCTGACTCTTTGAGTAGACACCATTCCTCAAACTATCCTTTTGTGCTAGGTTGGGCATGCTTCCTGAATTTGAAGTAGAAACGTTCTGTTTCTTTGATCTCCTCCGACCCCTGGTGCGAGTGTCCAGGGTCTGGGTGGTGTAATAGGGGCCGCTAACTGGTGTCACACAATAATACTCTGTGCTTGATTGGCTTGTATAAGAAGACCCGTCATCGAGGACTTCTGTGCTGCTGCTTCTTTGGGATTTAGAGAGGGAGAAAAATGGCTTATCGCTGTCCATCTCGGAGAGCAGGTGGGACTGGGACTCCAGGCTTCCACTCCGCTGGCGGCAGTGCTGAGACGAAGATTCGGGTCTGAAACAGGACAAAGGCAAATTTGTCAAAACCAAGAAGGAAAGGAGGGCCCAAATAGGAAAACAGAATACCACATTGAATGACTGAATAGCTCGTGAATCGCAATAGGACTTTGAAGGTTGCCAAAGCTGACTGCACAACAGAATCTCTTTGTTCACCAAATCTATTGGCTCACATGTAAGTTCATTACCACGGTCAAAATGAGAAAAGAACCGGGTTCTATTAGTTCTGCAAGCCAAATTCTTCCTTGAGGGTAGGGAAAGACATAAACTGATGATGCACAGTTTGCACTGGAGCCTAACAAAAAACCCAACATGTCTTTGGAGGGTCTGTCTTCCTAGAGGATATGAAGATATGGTACATTCAAGTCTGGGCTGAGTCATGGCACTGGTATTTCCCAGCTGTCTGAGCTCAGGCAAAATGTTTAACCTCTCTGAATCTTGCTTCCTCCTTTGTAAGATGAGGATGAAAACAATATCTAATATCTACCTCACAAAAGGCTTGCTGTAGGGACTAAATAATATAGTGCATATAAAACATTTAGCATAGCACTCACAAACATTTCAAAATGTTGCTATTGTTACTAACTTCATCCTCACCATTGAATAATGAATGGTAATATGTGACTGGGGAAATTAAGGTACTAAAAATCTAACGTATACTTGAACAAATCAAATACATTTTTTTTTTGCCAACATATTTGAAACCATAAGTTAGCAGAGAATGTAAAACCGTAAACAAGCTCCTGCTATAGAAAGTCACTTGAAATGATTAAAAAATGCAACACAGCAAGACAGAACCTCAAAGCAAAAATCAACAGAGCCAAAGCAATGAGAATAAAGCTCTCTTACTCCAAGTGGCTGCTGCTGTAGGCGTTTCGGGTAAGAACTGGTGTGGTGGGCATGCTTCGTCCTCCCTGGGGCCGTCTCTCCAGAGTTTTGTAAGGGCTGCTATGTCTTGACAGCATTTCTCTGTGATGATAAAAAGAAGAATTCAGGAAACGATGAATCTCTCAACATCGCTGGGAAACTTGTCATAAGCTGATAGGAAACTTATAGAAGCCCAAGGAAAGGGAATATAGGGAGAAAGATAGGAAGGGTATCTTTGTGATTTAGTGTCCTGGTACATCCTAGATGAGTTTTAGTGGAAGCATATACGGTCTGACTTTCTAGTCACAAATACGTAGAAAAAAAAGGACTTTTAATAAAGAGTACACATGTGGCTACTAGCCACGTGTAGCTGCTAAGCATTTGAATTGTGGCTAGCATGACTGAGAAACCAAATTTTAAATTTTATTTACTTTTTTTTTATAACTCTTTTTTATTTATTTATTTATTTATTTATTTTTTTATTGTATTTTAGGTTTTGGGGTACATGTGAAGAACATGCAAGATTGTTGCATAGGTACACACGTGGCAGTGTGATTTGCTGCTTTCCTCCCCTTCACCTATATCTAGCTT